>PVJI01013318.1:0-48188 GCA_004026765.1 Micronycteris hirsuta
AACTAATGGCATTTGTATAAGACATTTTTATTTATTTGACGGACTGTCAGAATAAGGTAGGCTATACAATTTTTATGATAGCAAAGGGGGAAGTGAGATCATTTTAAGGGCTTTGCTTGATATAAATTTAATAACTGACTTTAATGTTTTCTTTCTGTTTTCTTATTTGCTCTCTTATAACATTATCTACCACTCTTTCCCTTTCCTCTTGAAGGAAGATAAAAAATGTTCTTCTTTTTGAATGGGAGAGGAGAAAGGAAATATTGCTCCTACTTAATCATCTGTGAAATTCATAAATGTCCCTCATTTTGCCTATTAATTATTTTTAGTGCATAAAGTGAAGTTGGATTTTAAAACTACTAAAATGTAGTTTGATTTGATGTTTTGAAATTTTTGTTATTAAACCAAACACAATTAAGTAAATTAATTATTAATATCTCTTTTTATCTACATACATGACACTAAGTACTGTTTTCTGTTTTTTCTTTTTTCAACATTGCTCATCTTAAAAGATTATTATTTCTCCTTTTATCCTCCCACAGACTTATTTCAGATTCATTAATCTTCTACTTTTCATTAGAAGGAAACAAATTCCTTTAACATAAATTCTTTCAAGTCCTATTGGTTATGTGTAAATGTAACACATTATACTCCTACTTCTAAATACCCTTGCTAATTGGGATACACTCCAGGAAGCCAGGGACAGCTAGTCCTAGAATATCCTTAAAAGTAGAATATCCTTAAAATCATGCTACTTAATACATGATAAATTAATCATGGTATTACACAGATTCCTCTCCTAACTTCTTTACTTTTGATTACCCTTCCTTATTAAATAGTCATATTTATTATTATTGTTTTTAATATGATGAAAACTAATGTAAGAATTTCCAATTTCATTGTCTTATTTCAACCTATGACAATGCTTTGGTAATGACATGAAAGATACAATTATCCCTAAAAAAACTTATCTATCAAATTTCAAATGGCTATGATTTAGCCATTGCTTGTTGTGTCGAGGTCTTCTGGATGATCATTCGCCTTACTCAGGTTCTCATACAGCACCACATCTTTCCTAACCCCATATGCCCCATTGGGCATCAAAACATGTTTTCACAAATATCATCAATGCCTAGTGTGACCCCTTGAACTGTTTCTGTGCTGATCTTTGTAAGCTGGAGTGGTGCCCACAGCCATGTATAGAGCCCCCACAGAGCCAGGGTTCCAAGTGCAGTTTGGCATCTTGTCTCTGATTATTAATAGCCTCTTTCTGTGTACCCTGCTAAATGCTACTTTTATTTATTTATTTATTTATTTATTTTTGGTGTTATCATATTTCTTAATTTTTTTGCACCTAATTATTTTTTATTTACTTTAGCATTCTTCAATTACAGTTGTCTGAATTTTCTCCCCTCCCCTTCTCCCCATCCCACCCAAACCACCTCCCTCCCTTGCTTCCACCCTTCCCCTTGGTTTTGTCCATGTGTCCTTTATAGTAGTTCCTGAAAACCCTTCTCCCCACAATCCCCTCCTCCTCCCCTCTGGCTATTGTTAGATTGTTCTTAATTTCAATGTCTCTAGTTATACTTTTCTTGCTTTTTCCTTTTGTTGATAATGTTCCGGTTAAAGGTGAGATCATATGGTATTTGTCCCTCACTGCCTGGCTTATTTCACTTAGCATAATGCTCTCCAGTTCCATCCATGCTGTTGCAAAGGATATAAGCTCCTTCTTTCTCTCTGCTGTATAGAATTCCATTGTGTAAATGTACCATAGTTTCTTTTATTTATTTATTATTTTATTGAAGTTACTGGGTTGACATTGATTAATAAAATTATATAGATTTCAGGTATACATTCTATAATACATAATCTGATATTGTATTGAGTGTTCACCACCCCAAATCAAGTCTCTTTCCATCACCATTTATCACTCCTTTACCCTCTTCTACCTCACTTTACCTCCCTTTTCTCTGGTAATCACCATACTGTTTATGTCTATGAGGTTTTTTTATTTGTTTGTTTGTTTAATCCCTTCACCTTTTCACCCAGCCCCAACCCACTTCCCTCGACAGCTGTCAGTCTGTTCTCTTATCTATGACTCCATTTCTATTTTGTTTGTTAGTTTATTTTGTTGATTAGATTCCACATATGAGTGAAATCATAGGGTACTTACCTTTCTCTGATCAGCTTATTTCAATTAGCATAATAAATACTCTCCAGGTCAATCTATGCTATTGCAAAAGTAAGATTTCCTTCTTTTTTTATGGTGAAGCAGTATTCCATAGTGTCAATGTACCACATTTTTTTTTAATCCACTCATCTACTGATGGGCACTTGGGCTGCTTCCAAATCTTGGCTATTGTAAATAATGCTGCAATGAACATAGGTGTGTATATATTCTATCAAATTAGTGTTTTGGGTTACTTTGGATCTATTCCCAGAAGTCGAATTGCTGGGTCATAAGGCAATTCCATTTTTAATTTTTTTGAGGTAACTCCATACTGTTTTCCACAGTGGCTGCACCAGTCTGCATTCCCAACAGTGCACAAAGGTTCCCTTTTCTCCACATCCTTGCCAATACCTGTTGTTTGCTGATTTATTGATGATAGCATTTGTGACAGATGTTAGGTTATATCTTGTGGTTATAATTTGCATTTTTCTGAATGTCCTCTTTGGAAAAGTGTCTTTTCAGGTCCTTTGCTTATTTTTAATTGGATTTTTTGATGTTGAATTTTATAAGTTCTTTGTAAATTTTGGTATCAGTGGGTTCTTTTCATTTTGTTGATGGTTTCCTTTGCTGTGTAAAATCTTTTTAATTTGATGGAGTCTCATTTGTTTATTTTTTTCCCTGTGTCTCTTGCCTGTGGAGATATATTAGAAGAAATATTTATATGAGAAATGTCTGAGATTTTACTGCCTATGTTTTCTTCTAAGATTTTTGTGGTTTTGAGTTGTTAACATTTAAGTCTTTAATCCATTTTGAGTTTATTCTTGTGTATGTTGTAAGAAAATGGTCTAGTTTTATTTTTTTTCTTGGATCTGTCCGATATTTCCCACACCATTTATTGAATAGACTATCTTTATCCCATTTTATGTTCGTGTTTCCTTTGTCAAATATTGACCAAAAAGGCGTGGTTTATTTCTGAGCTCTTTGTTCTGTTCCATTGATCTATATATCTGATTTTATGCCAGTACCATACTGTCTAGATTACTGTGGTCTTGTAGTATAGTTTGATATCAGGTGGCCTGTTTCCTTCAACTTTATACTTCTTTTTTCAAGATTGTTGTGGCTATTTGTGTTTTTATGTGGTTCCATATATATTTTTGGAATATTTGTTCTAGTTTTGTGAAATATGCCATTGGTATCTTTACAGGAATTGCATTAAATCTACAGATTTCTTTGTGTAGTATGGACATTTTAATTTTAATTCTTATCCATGAACGCAATCTATTCTTCCATTTATTTGTATCTTTTTCAGTTTCTTCCTTCAGTGTCTTATAATTTTCGAAGTACAGGTCTTTTATATCCATAGTTAAATTTATTCCTAGGTATTTTGTTTCTTTTTTTAATGCAGTTGCAGTTGTATTGTTTTCTTAGTTACTTTTTCTGATAGATCATTGTTGGTGTATAAAAATGCAACTGATTTCTGCATAAATGTTACTCTTGTCTTAGATATGTGTAATTATGTTAATCTAGTGAAAAACTGATCCTATGTGAGAGCTGAAATTCAGAGATAAACTGTAGAATTAGAGTTTTTGAAAATTCATTTTCATTATTGATTAATTTTGACAAATGAACCAGAGAAAATTTAACAACATAAGTATACTTACATATATTACATTAAATTATATTTATAAACACATATTCCTATCCAGAAAAAGAATGAGCATTGTAGTACAATAAGCAACTTTTGAATTTATATTACCATTAATTTGCTGCTTATTAATTTATTTTTTATCTTCTGGTTCTTGTGAGCAGGCATTATTTGATGGATAGTAAATTTTTAAAAATAAGATTTATGAAATAAAAGAGCAGTGGGAATGAGAGACTCATATTCCTTAAATTTCTTTTTCAACAAAATAAAAAAAAAAAGACTGTCATTTTTCAGCCTTAGAAGTAGAGAACATTGGCCCATCTTGTGGAACTCTAAATAGCGTTAATTTTCTTGGCTGATTTAAAAACTAACAGTGACACTTTCTAGTACACAGTGAATATGAGAATAGGTGGTGAACAAAAGACTAAAACTTCTGACATCATTTTGGTTTGTATTCTGTTACATTCTTTTGACTAACATTTAAAATAAAGTTTAAGTGGGAACCCAATAAATTATGACTCTCACTTCATTAAGCTCCTTAGCAGAGGATGTTTTTATCCTTCAGGTAGCTGCTCCCTTATGTGCTTACTTTTCCCTGATCCCTGAGCTACCGCCAGGCTTTGTCCCTCACCAGCTACAAGGGCATCAAAAACACAAATGAGTGGATCAAGATCACCTGTTTTTGATGCCCTTGTAGCTGGTGAGGGACAAATACCACATGATCTCACCTTTAACTGGAACATAATCAACAAAAAAAAAAAAGCAAGCAAAACATAACCAGAGACATTGAAATTAGGAACAATCTAACATTAGCCAGAGGGGAGGAGGGAGGGGACAATGGGGAGAGGGGTTTTCAGGAACCACTATGGAGGACACGTGGACAGAACCAAGGGGGAGGAGGGAGGCAGGGAAGGGAGGTGGGGTTGGGGGTGGGGGAGGGGAGAGGATGCAAACAACTGTAATTGAAAAACAATAAAGTAATTATTAAAAAAAAAACAGGTGATCTTTCTCCTTCTCTTTTCTTTCTCAGTCTGCTCCAGCCACACTGGGTCCTTGCTGACTGTGACTATGTCAGGCACATTTCTGCCTCGGTGGCTTGCATGGTTTAAAACAACCTGAAAACTCTTGTCCCACAAAGCCAATACCCTTCTTCTTCACTGATGTCAGACTTTATATAAAATATCATCTTCTCAGTGAGGTCTTCAAAGTCACTTTCGCCACTGGTGCTTCCTGTCTATCCCTGTTTTCTCAATAGTTTTTATCATAAAATTTATGACTTCTGATATATTATAGTATCTATTTATATTTTGTTTATTGTCTATATCTGGCTGGGCTGCCATAAGAAAATACCACACTGTGTGGCAGCCCCAGTAGGACACTGATTCTAACAGACTAAGGCCCCAATCTGTGACCCCATTTAGCCTTACTTAATTACTTCCTAAGGAGACTATGTTCAAATACAGTCACTTTGAGTTTAGGGTAACAACATATGGATTGGGAATGGAGTGCACAATTAAGTCCATAGCATTGTCTGTCTCTTACTGCTAGAATAGAAGCTCTGTGAAGGCAAAAGCTTTTGTCTGTTTTGTTTACTGTTATATTCCCAGTGCCTATAAGAGTACTGAGCACGCAGTGAACAACTGAGAAATATTATTAAATTAGTGATTGAATGACTTAAAATGCTCAGAACCCAAGCGTATGGAATTGTTTACTTCACCTTATACTTTCAGAATCTGTGACCTAATATCTGAGGATGATGTAGGGAAGTACCAGTAAGACATTGGAAAGAAGATGACCCCAATCATGATATTGAAGAACAGTTTCATACAATTAGCTGATCACTATTTCTCCCTCACTGAGGTAACATGCTGGGTTGTCCCCCTCTAGTTCCACTGTACCTCCATCAGTTTGTCTCTTTGTGACCTATTTATTTCTTTAAATAGTGTCTGGGTTTCACATACCCCTAAACATATAGATGTAGCCAGTGAGGGGGAAGACACAGAGCCTAGGTTAGGCATTAGAGGTGGCTATCATCATACAATTTATTTTTTCTAAGTATTATATATACTTTCTACCTTACTTAATGCTTTGGACACTTGAAACAACATTGTTTCATTCATAAACAGTAGTGAGTAAGACTCTGGAACTAGGGTAGCTCATCAAATATTATGCTTCCCTTTTATTTTCCTCTTTAAGTACACATGAAATGAATATTTGTATATTCGTAGTTAAAAATAGTCAATTCTGGTTGTCTCTGAGGGAAACTGGGTATATGTTCAGGGCTCTATGAGGACACTTTAGTTATTTTATATATATAAGAGAACTAAAATTATGCATGCAGTTTAATAGTTATTTTCCATTCTGACATAGAATGCTCTGGAATTGTCTGTTAGCTTATTCTCTATACCCATTGACTGGTGATACAAAGAGAAGAAGCAGAATCTTATTTTCATAAAATAATTGATCAGAGTAGAAAATGAACTGGATTCACTTCCTAATGTAGATATGCAGGAATGGTGAGGATGGGATGTTTTAGGGGTGTTATTTGGCAAGTAGCCCCCCCCAAAGAAGGGAGGGGGTTAAGGTTGTGATATAGTAGTACAGAGTAATATAGACATTAAATCAGTTCTCAAGAAAGCAGAATCGGATGCATCTACAGGCTGTGGGATATTAAGTATGAAAGTTCAGATGGTTTTTAATATGTGTTGCATTGGAACATATACTTTGCAAAATGCAAATAAATGGTGCAATGCTCTTTTGGGACCTCTCATTCTTTAAATATGCTACGGGCCTCAAACTGCATCAGGTGGGTCATGGCATCATATGCACTGTACTTTACTTCCAAGTAGCAACAAAGGAACACAGATGTTCTGCTGCTCTAGAAATGAAACTTAGCCATGGGCATGGTGGGAATAAATTCAGAATGATTTTTGTGTATGTGTGAGTAACATAGACTATTAATTGTTGCAAACAAATATAGGGTAAAATAAAATGGATTATTATATTTTGACTTATGAGAACTGAGCACTGTGCCCCTCAGTCTATAAACCAAAAGTAATTGAAATTAGACAGAGTAGAAATTACTATGTTTTTGTTATTTCATATATGCTGTCAAAATATTTGTTGAGTTGTAGTTCCATGGAGGGAAATAAACTAGTTCCCTAAACATGAGTCGGTGAAATTAGTGATTGAAAATGTCCGGGATTTTGGTTTAGATTCATTTGTTATCTTTTTACTGTATATCTTATGAAAAAGAAAATAGAAAACTAATCATCAGAAGTTAATAAAGAGATTACAAAAATAGCAGCACATCTTTAAAAAAAGCACCCTAACCGGTGAGGAAATATTTGGAAAACTGGAACGCACTGCGAACGGCAGGCCCAGATGGCACGCACAGCAGGGTCCTAAAGAGAAGCCGCCCGTGAACTCACCGAACCAAGCTGCTTCAGTCAGTCATAAATCATGGGTATCCGAGTGGGGTGATCCCAGTCCATTTAATGGAGAAATAAAAATTATACAACACATCCAGATTGAAATAAAAATAGCAATGAACATTGTTGGAGAACCATATACATAAAGAAAAATATTTTTTACAAAACATGGGAAACATATATTTAGTAAGTCAATAAGTGGAATCTTTTAAAAATAAAACCAAATAAAAATTAGCTTTTGCTTTTCCAAAAATGAAATAAATGGGTGGGGTGGGGAGGGCATGGTGGGGTGAAAGTGGAGACAATTGTACAACAATTTAAAAAATTTTAAAAATGATTCTATTTAATACTATAGGTTTATTCAGATGTACAGCCTATACAATTACAAAGCAGCAAGGTTGTGATAAGTATCTCAATTTATTTAACTTGGAGAATTTGATTCAGCTTATTTTAGCAGACATCTTAGAAAGTGGTTGAATATTGCTTGAAATTTTTTTCCAGTAGCTGAAAAATTGGCCAAGAGTCTTGACTAATACCAATAGCAGTATATATTTAGTGTGCTTTACTGATACTTTTAAAAATAAAAGTGTAGATATTTGCTGTACCAAGATATGTATGCACTTGTAAAAATAATGCAGCTATATCCTCCTGATAACATGTAGTACATGTAGTATTTTTAATATACATTGCATTTTTAATATAACTTTTTGTATTGCTCATGGTAGATAGATTGTAATCCCCTCCTCTGTTCTCCCAATGGCCTTAAGTCCTCTATTTACAAGGAGCACAAATTATTGTTCTTGCTAAATGAATCTGTTCACTTTTCTCTGAGTAATAATTTTTAAAAATGGTGTGTATGGGGTGCAGGTGGGTGGCACACCAGGGTGGGAGGGCCTGTCACACACACAGTCACAAAACTCTTGAGTAGAAGAGAAAAAGAACTGCAGTTAAGAAGAGTTAATTTTCTTCCATCTCCCTGATAAAATGGTGATTAAATAATAGAAGAGAAAATAACAGACAACCACAGTCATCTATAAATATTCACCATGTTACATTTTCCTCTGTCCGTCAGAGACATTATTTGTAATCAACCCTGTGGTCTGTCCCTATTTGATATACGAGGACACCGAGTCCAGAGAAACTTCAGTGCTTCAGAGCAGGTCAATTCTAATCACAACAGAGCTGTAAGGTAAAATACTACTGTGTTCTTTCTATCTTAAAATACAGCAGATAATGGAGACTGTCCAAAGGTCATCAAATAAATTTTTTCATTCTCTTCTAAACTTATGAAAAATGTGCAGTTTCCTCAATAATGTGGCAGAGGGACTGTGTTTTTGCCTTCTTTCCTATTTCAAGGGTTTTTGGAGGATATATGTTCTATGACATGGCAGATGTGTTTTCAACTTGAAAGGAAGCTACTATGTTTAGCAAAGGGAACAGTTGAATTAAATCATGATGCCAGGAGGCTTTAGGGAAGAGAACTTTCTCTGTAAAAGGAAAGTTTAAGATGTGATTGGATAATGATGAGTATAACAGACATAGTGTCATTGTTTTTAGTTAAAACCTACAAAATGATGACTTCTCACGAAACTAAATATGCTACTTATCTTTCAGTGTAAGATACAGGCAAGCAGGGCCTCTACCTGTGTGAATGTGGCACTGTGTTAGGCTCTGTGGAGATCAAGAACAGTAAACCAGTGAAAGGGATAGAAATTTAAGTCTACTACTTGGAAAAATAGGAAGAAAAAACAGGAAAAACCACTTGTCTGATGATTTGTTTTTGTAAGGGACAGGTTTTTGATTCAAGGTCACTCCCCTTTGTTCAGGTCTCTTTGGACTCCTCGTCTTCCCCAAGAACACAGACTCCCAAATATATTATTCCTTCTTCTTCCCCTGCTCCACTCTCTCCCTTTAGAGCCTTTTAGATGAATATAAACATAAGCAGAAAACAGTAATGCGAACATCATCTGGATGTTCCTTTTTTTTTTCTGAAGCTAAGGTCATGCATGCATAATCCAGGACAACACAATGCATGAGTTATGTATATCTAAAGCCTATATACTTTATAGTGCGCCATGACAGTCTGGTTTATCTATTGTTCTTGTGCTATGCTTTGCATGAGCATTCATATATTTTCTAGTCATGTGGTTCCTCTTTTGTGATCTTGTTCACCAGTTCCGGGCTGCAGCCTGACTCTTGTTTCCCTTCCTATGTCGTCTGAGTTGTGATTAGACTAGCTCTGTTTAGCTGTAAAAAAGGTTAGAAACAAAGAGGGGTAAGATTGAGAATGGGAGGTGGGTGTAGGTGTGGCAGAGGAGAGTGGTAAGGGGGAAATGGAGACAACTGTATTTGAACAACAATAAAAATAGAAATAAAAACTTAAATAAATAAATAAATAAATAAATAAAAGAATTTGGCAAAATTTAGGTAGCCACAGATAACTCCATGTTCTTTGTGATTTGGAGGGGTGTAATTTCTACCACTGTCTACGTTACTTACCTCTTATATTGAGCTAACTCCTGTGACAAGTGCCAAAGGCTCCATTTTGACCGAGAATATATGAAGCTGTAGCAATCCTGTTCATGTTTGTACAGATATTATCACTGATAATCCTTCTAAAGACCTTCTCACCTGGTGCCGGGCTCAGTCCCTTTTCTAACTTGAGTTATTACTTTGTGGGGTGATCTGTACTGTGGCTCCTCTCAGTCTCAGCAAGGCCACTGCAGTGATGGCTGTCCACAGGGAGCACTTTGGGAAGTCAGTTGTGTTGGAGCCTAAGGTCACACGAGAGCTTTTTTGTTATTTTTCTTTCACTTCTACTGTTGAGTCTTTAAAAAGATGGAGCAGATACATGGAAAGGAGCTCATTTTGACCCAGGACTCTCAGTACAAATCATATTCATAAGCTGAATGACAGTCAAGAATAGTCTTCCCTTACTTATAGAAGCTTCTAGGTTCTCCCTTGGCAGTGAGTGCTTCTTAAACTGGAGTTTCTATGAATGTTTCAACTTCAAGTAGCCTGAAGGAGGCACTAAATAGACCCTCAACTTTGCCTTACAAAACTTAGTCCCTAAAGTATTGTGAAAGTTCCTTTATGTAACCCTAGGTAAAATTCTTTTGATGCCCTACCATTTTTGTTAAATAGTTTAAGTTCTCCATTCTTTTATTTTAGAATCAAATGCTCATAGTTCTCAACAAGCTGGCTCCGATGCATTTTTCTGAAGATTAGTCAGATAATATGATTTCTCTCAGTGTTAGAAATTTTACTTTATTATAAAATATTAATATCACCAGGCAGATCAATTATATAGCAAGGCTAAGAACCATGCTGTGTAAACTTCCCATAAAAATATTTCTATCCTATGAACTGAATAACAGGTGCCTTCATATGGACAAATTTAATAGAATACAGATAGTAGTTTAAAATTGTATGAATCTATTGTAGATTGAATTTCTTCAGGCTCCATAGGTAAGCCAGAATGGTGAAGACAACAAAGTGAGTTGTGATCATTAATAGAAATATTTTAGCTACCACCACACACTTGGCCAACAAATAATACTCATTAAGAACGTGCAATTCAAACACTATAAAATATTTTGATAACATTTTATTCTTTTTATTTACATTTGTATGCTTAAGCATAATTAAATTGAAAACTCTCCAAAAATGTACCATTTACTAGATCTATTATTGAAATAATAATGAGGAGGAGTTAGGAGACAATCTTTTGTTTTGTGTCATGCGCTATTTGTATTTGAATAGAGTTGGGATTACATGAACATGAACATTATCAGTCTTAGTTAAGGTTAACAATTCATGTTTTGTTTCAAATACAAAACCAAAGTATGGATATAATAAGATTATTGATATTGCAATTCTGGTAGAAATGTATATTTACAGTTTGATGAACTCATATATTAAATCAGTAAGTTTCTTAACACCAGAAAAATTGTCAGAGGCTGTTCTACATTTTAGAAGAGTCTTTTAAAAAAGATGCTGATAAATCCAATTATTTCAATGTAAGTACATAAGTGATAGATAAAAATATTTGCCTATCTTGCAAAAGATTTCAAATTTTTGTTCTATTTTAACCAATTGACAATATGTTGTAGTAGCTAACTCAGCAAAACTCTGAATCAGACTCTCATCTCAAACAGTGGCTGTGCTCTTCACCAGCCCTGTGACCGTGGGCATGTTTGTTCTTGTCTCCAAGCTGTGTCCCATCTATTGATATAAAATGAATATAATAATTGCCACTTCATAGGATTTTTGTAAGGAATAACAAAATTTACAGTGACTGGGACATTAATTGCTCAGTTGATTTCAAATTTTATCATTATTATTAGTTAGGGAAATCAACTATTGTGCCCCTCACCTTGAATAGATTTTGCACTCTACCTTATCTATCTGTATTTTTCTGTGATAGATAAGAGCTGACTACAAAGTCCTTGCTATTTATCCCATGGACAACTGGTGATTTGTTTATTCCCATTGAATTTGAGATGTGTTTTGTGATGCTGAACAAGTAGAATATGTCAGAAATGTTGACATACCTGTTTCTGGGTAGACCTCAAGGGACCAGAGTACCCAGGATATTTGCTCTTGGATGCCTGAGCCACCATGTAAGAAAGCCATATCCTCTGAAGGCAACATTCTTTGTGAAAGCCCAGGCAACCTTGTGTGGAGACCCATAAGGACAGGGATCAAGGCCACTGGTCAAAAATTTCAGCTGAGATTTCCTCTAACAGTGAGTACCAACTTGCCAAGCATCCCATTAAGCTATTGTGGCAGTTGATTTTTCCTGCTCTAGTGGATCCTCCCCCACATCCACGATGCTGCGGACAATATCCTGATCTTGAGCCATGCTCAAATTGCACAATCATGAACAAAAAGTATGAATGATGTTCTTCTTGGGTAGTAGCAATAGATGACTCAAACACTTGTCAGTTTTTTAAGGTTCACTCTTAAATTCCAACTTTTTAATAAAGCGTTGCCTACATATTTTTGCATACTCTGATATTCCATTTTGCTATATTCTATAGTTCTTATGTCTATACTACTCTTGATGTTATTTAATTACAAATAGATATTTGATATAAATATTTAAAGATTTTATTACTTTTCTAAATATAAATCTTAACATATTTACATTATTGATATTATTTAAAATAGAGATTTTCATACTTTAAAAATATTAAAGATTATCTTTAAATAAGTTATTTCCTTTGTGGACCTATATATATGTGTGAATATATATATATATGTGTGAATATATATATATATATATATGAAAAAGGAAAGGCTTTGGATTTAGAAATAGTATCAAATCCTATCAGAGACAATAACTTTATTTTAAAACAGAGCAAGTTATTTCTGTATCACTATTACCCTAATTGTAAAAATGGAGATAATAATTCTTACATTAATTCAATGACTAAGCTAACACCATATCTGACATATAGTGGCCAATTTCTCTCATGAGCTCACAAATTTATGCACTTGGGGTTGATCCAATATCATCAATTTGGAGGGAATATAGACATTTTTCACAGTTTTAATATGTAACATTCATCTTTGTTCATTTTTTAAAATTGTAGTTGGCTTTTTGCTTTTCTCACACATGTCTTACATAATTGGTCTGATGACTAGTGCTTATTTACTTCCAAGGATCTCTCTGAGAATTTTTTTCTTTCACATTTCAACCATTTTCTGACCAATAACATGAGAACATTGTGAAAAGAGAATAAATGAATCACTGAATTTGGTAGAGATAAAAAGATTTATGCATGTACTTCTTAAGGAAATAAAAGATGTTTTCCTTACAGGTTAAGATTCAGAGAAATGTTTTTTTCCTTCAAATGTGCTTTTAAATAAAAATATAAGATATTGTATTTTTTGGAAAGTAGTTGAATGCCTGATCAGGCTCTGACCAAAAACATGGCATATAAAATGAACCTGTTAATTTATTTTTTTATTTTTTTAAAGATTTTATTTATTTATTTATTTTTAGAGAGAGGAGAAGAGAGGGAGAAAGAGAGGGAGAAACAGCAATGTTTGGTTGCCTCTTACACGGCCCTCACTGAGGACCTGGCCCGCAACCCAGGCATGTGCCCTGACTGGGAAACGAACCGGGATCCTTTGGTTCCCAGCCCGCGCTCAATCCACTGAGCTACACCAGCCAGGGCAGATCTGTTAATTTATTTTTCATCATTACCAACTTATACCTTTTAAATTGATTTTATATTCAGGAGTATAAGAAATATCAAGTGCTTGCTTGGACCTTTTCTCATCATGGCAGATAAGTCAAAAGATTTCTCCATTTTCTTAGACAAAATTGGTGAATTCAGTTCTTTGACCTCCTGCTCATATGAGTCTGAAAATTTTTAGGTTTAGTCACATTTATATCTTCAATCTCTCCTGTTTGTAGTGTCATCAGAAACATTAAAAATTCGGGCAATACATTTCCAGAATGAAAAAATAGAAAACTGGATTCAATAAAGAAGTTAGTTTCTAACAAAACTGACCTGGCTAACTCCTTACCGTATTTCTGATCTCAGGTTGGACAATACTTCTCCTGGAATCCTTTTCTGACTTCCCAAGGCTAATTTTGGTGCCTTTTATATGCACACTTGAAATCCTGAGATTTGGCCACACACAAAGTTTTTTTTCTATTTTATTGCGTTTATTTATTGGTCTCTTTATTAACAGAGAGTTAACTACGATTACGGAAGTTCTGTCCATCTTTGTTACTATGATACTAACAACATTAAGTACAATACCAGACAAACAACAGATATTCAATAATTATTTGTTGAATGAATCAATAAATCTACTATGTACAATGCCAGAGATTTTTTTTAAAAGATGCATTGGTGATCATGAGATATGCTGAAATCAGAAATGGACCAAGGAAATTCTGGAGACATTTGTCCTGAGTTCATGATTCTTTCTTTGATTTTGAGTCAGGACACCCAATGTTCTTCCCCATTATATGTGCCAAAAATCATCACCTTTGAACTCTTTTGAATTGGATTTCTGTCCTTTGTAATGATAGTAACCCACGACTAATACTTTTGGAGTGGAACATTAGGAAAAAATCATTTATATTTACTGAATGGATACTTTTTCCCACTGCTATTTTATGTTCTGAGGGTATAGAGGTATCTGAGACACAGTAGCTGTCTTCAAGGAGTTTGCTGTAAACTAATGAAGGGAATACTGTATTAATATATTCCCCAATTCAAAAAGGGCTGGTACACACTATTGAATTACATAGGGGAAAAATTAGCTCTACAGAAAAAAAAAAAACCTTTGGGGATTTGGGTAAGAGCTTTGAGGAAGTTTTATTATTGAAAATATTAAGCCCGCATTTTGGCAGAAGTAGTGGTGAGCCAAAATATTTTCAAACAGGCCTATAAGAACTGATGGCTAATATTTTAGGAACTTTGAGAACCAGTTACTGAACACAGTCAATATTAAAATAAAAATATATAAACTTACTATTAAACTGTTAGAAACAGAGAATAATATTTCTCACAAATTATCACTTCCTAATTATTTAATTATATTCTACTTCTCTATAAGCTTTTGAGGTTATTTGTATCTACTATGCCTGTATGGTAGAAATACCACATAATGGTGTTGCTACTGCCCTCGTATTCTCAACTCCATGTTAATCATGTCATGGTAGTACTTTGAAATTGGTCTTGGTGGGAGGATCTAAACATTGAAAACTGGTAAACACTTCAAATAAATGTTTGATGTATTGTTTTTATGTTATTTCTATTACTTTATTATTTCTATTATTTGATTTGTTAATTTTATTGTCTAAACTTATTAAGTAATGGAGGAATGTTAATAAAGCAGATTATATTTAAAATATGTTATATCTACAGCTTTTATACTGCAATAATACAGAAATTGGGAAGACTTTTTCCAAAATTTCAAAAATGTTTTGACATATGTCTTGCTGTTTCACTTGTATCAGTAAATAAAATTCTCAACTGATATTTATGTTGCAGCATTAATTCATCATATGCAACCATAGATTAGCTATGAATATATAATAATAGTTCAAGAAAAATCAATGAAAGCATTCATAGAAAATCAAGTGGTTATTTGTAATTTTAAATAAATTATACATTTTATTATTATTGGTAAGTTATATTATTCATTCTCTATGTGAATCAACTTATAACAAATTTGTATGTGCATGTATATACATATAAATACATGTTATATATATATATTTAAAATTGTCATTATTAAACATTTACTAGCACCCTACAAAGAGTACAAGAGTTTTAAAAAAACATAGTTGATTATATGGATTAGTGAGTTTTTCTCTTTTGTATCCTCTTACTATATCTCAGTGTTATTTTCCAGTTCCTCAGGGCAATTGTATGATGTTTTTAAGAAAATTATATATGTATATGTTTAAATATGTTATCCATATATTGTGTGCATATAAATGATTAAATTATAATTAACACAGAAAAGTACACAAGTTACAAGTGTACAGTTCAATAACATATAATATTATAGTGTGACAAACCCCTTCAGATAAAGATAGAGAACATTTACAGCTATCTAAAAATTTTCCTTGGTGCCCTATCTTTATGATCAACAGAGTTAGTCAGTATTTTCATATCTGTCACTAGAGATTAGTTTGGACTGTACTTGAAATACATAAAGATAGAGAAATATATTATGTTCTCCTTCATTTTTGTCTTCTTCCCCTCACCATTTGATTTCATATTTGTAGCTTACATCAGCAGTTCAGATTTTTAACTGCTCTGTAGTATTCCACTGAATGAAAATGCCTCAATTGTTTTATCCTTTCTCCTATCAATGGATACTTTTTGTGTTTCCATTTAAAGGCTATTTAAAAAAAATATTTTACTGGGAAAAGTTTGAGAATTTATAAGGTTGCCTTTTCAATTCTTTCTTTTTAAAAGTCCTTTATTTACCTATGGCTGTGGAGTTGAGAGTGTGGCATTTATTATGTCACATCAAGAGAAATATCAGACAAACTCTAGTTAAGGAGAATTTTATAAGTAACTGGCCTGCAGTCTTTAAATATTTCAATGTAATGAAAGATAAAAGTTAGGAAATAATTCCAAATTAAAGTAGATCCAAGAGACAAGTCAACCGAGTGCTCAACAAGTCAACAAGTCGGATGCACGGAGTGATCCTGGACTGCCTTCTTCATTAGTGGGACAAATCTTGCTATAAAAATATTATTGAGATATTTGACATAATTGATTCCTCAATTAAAAGTTATACTGACTGTGGAAGTGGAAGTAGGGTGGGGCAGGGGAGAGTGATGGGGAAAAAGGCAGGACAACTGTAACTGAACAAAAAAAAATAAGTAACAAAAATAAATAAAATAAAAAAGTTATATTAGTAATCTAACTTTTAAAAGATTATATAAAACAAATCTTGGCCAAAATTCTTTAAAAAACAGTGAAAGAGCTCACCCACTCTCTCCCTTGCCTAGGTACCAGTGCTTGTTGCCACCCACTAAGCAAGGCTGTCTTGATGACAAGTAACCTCAATCTCCTTTTCTCCCCACTCTCTGTTCCCATTTTGAAGGAAGAATTTTTTCTGTGACTACTCTGTCCATAGATGATATTCAGCAACAAATTCTAACTCTGCTCTTTCCTTGTCCTCATTCTTTGTGGTTTTCAATGATAAAAATTTGCTGAATTAAAATAATATTGATTATATTATAAATGTTGGGAGAATGAAAGATAAAAAGAAATGCTTCACATTTGTTAAAAGTTATGTGGGTATGTAAACTTTAATTCATGTTATCTTATTATTTGATCCTCAATATAAGCCGCTGAGAGAAGTAGGAATAATTATCCCCCTTTGTATAAAAAATTTGAAACTCAAGCAACCTAAGTGTCCATCAACAAATGAGTGGATCAAGAAACTATGGTACATTTACACAATGGAATTCTATGCAGCAGAAAGAAAGAAGGAGCTTATACCCTTTGTGACAGCATGGATGGAACTGGAGAGCATTATGCTAAGCGAAATAAGCCAGGCAGTGAGGGACAAATACCATATGATCTCACCTTTAACTGGAACATAATCAACAAAAGAAAAAGGCAAGAAAAACATAACCGAGACATTGAAATTAAGAACAATCTAACAATAGCCAGAGGGGAGGGGGGAGGAGGCTATGGGGAGAAGGGTTTTCAGGAACAACTATAGAGGACACATGGACAGAACCAAGGGGGAGGGTGGAAGAAGGGGAGGGAGGTGGGTTTGAAGGAGGTGGGGGAAGGGGAGGGGAGAGGATGCAGACAACTGTAATTGAACAACAATAATGTAATTTTTTAAAAAAAGAAATTTGAAACTCAGAAAGATTAAACAACTTTCCCGAAATCACAGAGTTAGAAACATAAAAAGGTACAGATTGAGCCCCAATCTTTTTCTTTTTCTAAACCAATTCTAGTTCTGTATTTACACTGTAGATTTGTGATCTAATTCTTTTTTTTATTGTTGTTCAAGTACAGTTGTCTCCATTTTTCTCCCTCCACTCTCCCCGCCCCACCCATCCCGCCTTCTACCCTCGATCCTACACCCTTTGGCTTTGTCTGTGTGTCCTTTATACATGCTATGCTCCTCGGCTTCTCACTCTGTAAGTGCTGCAAAAGACACTGCAAAATGTCTTGTACATTGCAAAAGACAACTTGAAGCCTCAGGTCTGGATAAATAAGTGAATAATGATGAGTATATAAATATATAAGGAAGGAAGAGCAAAGAAGTGGGACCCAAAGAGGAACACACCAAGGCACATCATAATTACATTACCCAAGGTCAAGAATAAGGAAAGAATCTTACAAGCAGCAAGAGAAAAGGAAACAGTTACCTACAAAGGAATCCCCATAAGACTGTCAGCGGATTTCTCAAAGGAGACCTTCCAAGCAAGAAGGGGCTGGAGAGAAATATTTCAAATCATGAAAAGCAAGGGACTACAACCAAGAATAATCTATCCAGCAAAACTCTCATTTAGAATGGAAGGGCAGATAAAGTGCTTCTCAGATAAGGTCAAGTTCAAGGAGTACATCATCATGCAGCCTCTACTTTATGAAATGTTAAAAAGTTTCGTATGAAGACTCAGGAGCGAAGGCACCGAGGCCAGATCAGCTACCGGGGAATTCAGATCAGTCACAGCCAAGACACTTCTGAGGTAAGCAAGCAAAATACAACCAGAGAAACAAAATAGAACCAGAGACATTGAAGTTTAGAACATTCAGGCAGTAACCAGAGGGGAGGGGGAAGGGGAGAAGGGGTTCAAGGGTATTCAGGAACTGCTATAAAGGACACATGGACAAAACCAAGGGGGAGGGTGGAAGCAAGGGAGGGAGGTAGGTTTGCCTGGGGTGGGGTGGGGGGAGGGTAAATGCGGACAACTGTAATTGAACAACAATAAAATAAAAAAAAAAAGAAAGGAAGAGCAAGAGCATTTGTTTGAGAAGATGTTCTGCTTAGTCTTAATTGTTAAGTATTTTCCAAACTAATAATTTACTCAATTCATTTAGCTTCTTTCTTTACCACTATCACAGAATTTGTTTAAAGCTCAGTTGTAGTCCTTATCATCTATGATTTAATGTATTGATCTTTCTAATAGCAACAGTTCCTTATAGTTCATCTCATTGTATCTGCAATTGCTCTTGGAACAATGCTTTTTCACAAAGTGGGTAATCAATAAATGCTGTTGAAGGAATTGGATTCATAGCTATAAATAACAGATTTACAATAACACATTAAATATAACAAATGTAAGACCACAACAACAGAGGTTTATATTATATTAAAGAATGCAATATTTTTATAAACTGGGTTATAGGAAAATGTTCTGCTTAAATTTTGCAAGAAAGCTACAGCAAAGGTGAGAATAAGGGGTTTCTAAATTGATAATATGCCCATTAAATAAAGTTTGCAGGTGTTTCACTGGCAGGGATCTGTTTTGGAATCACAGAAAATATAATTAGTGGTAGAGATTCAAAACCTCTGGTTGCCAAGGCATTGAGTATAAGATCAATGAGCAGCTAGCTCCATGAGAAAGAGATTAATCAAGGGTTAGAAAATGAGAATGTATATGCAAAGCTTCAATCCCAGATCCAATTGTATTTTTGATACTGCTAAACTAGTATAAATTCATTTAAGATATAATTGTCTTAATATATAAGACAGGGTGATTAAGCTGACATCACTCAGCAACCTGTGGACAGAGAAGTGAAAAGAGGTTTCCCCACTCTCACCAGCTGTCTTTTTACTGGTAATGGCCTCTGACACTACAGAATAATTAGTTTCCATGTATTAACCTGTTAGTCAGAAAGTGCAAGCATGTACTATTGCAATTATAGAAAATTTTTCTCCAGACCAAGAACGTCTTTGGATCAAGACCTTCCTTTAGCAGTTATTGAAAGGATAATAAAGGCATCACACAGCAATCAATACCCATTTTTTTATTTTATGTCGAGGGTAAGTTTTATGTTCTTATATTTTGTAACTGGTAGAGAATTTATCTTGAAAACTACTATATCATTCTAAAAGCAACAGAGGATTGTGTAATTTCATCATATGAAGTATGAAATTGGGAAGAAAAACATTAATAACAGGTGGGTAGATACGAAGTCCCCTCATAAATAAATATTTTGACAGTTGAGTGGTTTACAGGCTGAAGAAAAATATATGTGAGACTTTTTTTTTACTTTATTGTTGTTCAATTACAGTTGTCTGCATACTCTCCCCTCCCCTCCCCCTCCAATTCCACCTCCCTTCCCTGCCTCCCTCTGTACCCTTGGTTCTGCCCATGTATCCTATATAGTGGTTCCTGAAAACCCTTCTCCCCATTGTCTCCTTCCTCCTCCCCCCTGGCTATTGTTAGATTGTTCTTAATTTCAATGTCTCTGGTTAAGTTGTGCTTGCTTTTTGCTTTTGTTGATTATGTTCCAGTTAAAGGTGAGATCATATGGTATTTGTCCCTCACCGCCTGGCTTACTTCACTTAGCATAATGCTCTCCAGTTCCATCCATGCTGTTGCAAAGGGTATAAGCTCCTTCTTTCTCTCTGCTGCGTAGAATTCCATTGTGTAGATGTACCATAGTTCCTTGATCCACTCATTTGTAGATGGGCACTTAGGTTGTTTCCAGCACTTGGCTATTGTGAATTGTGCTGCTATGAACATTGGAGTGCATAGGTTCTTTTGAATTGGTTTTTCAGTGTTCTTAGGGAATAATCCCAGTAGTGGAATTGCTGGGTCGAACGGCAGTTCCATTTTCATTTTTCTGAGGAAGTTCCATACTATTTTCCACAGTGGCTGCACCAGTCTGCATTCCCACCAGCAGGGCAATAGGGTTCCCTTTTCTCCACATCCCCTCCAACAGTTATCTGTTGCTTTGTTGATGATGGCCATTCTGACTGGTGTGAGGTGGTATCTCATTGTGGTTTTAATTTGCATCTCTCTGATGGCTAATGATGTTGAGCATCTTTTCATATGTCTCTGGGCCCCCTCTGTATGTTCCGGCCAAGATAGAGGCATAGGTGGACACACTGTTCCTCCTTGCACAACAAAAAGAGGAAAAAAAGCAATTTAGAGGGCAAGGGCAGCCAGATCTGACAGTATACATGAGACTTTTGACAACCAGTCTGTAACTTCCTGAGCATCACAAATCACAAATGGTGTTGCCTAGTTGGTTTTTTATAATTACTGTGTCCCTTTATACAAGAAAAGCTAGTAATACCCACAATTTCTCAACTAAAAACCACAGTACAGAGAATGAATAATTTCGTAATGTTTGATCATCATGAGCCTCACTCAAGGGCTTGACATTGCTATTTTCTCAATCCCTATTGCTTTAGTTTTATGGATATTTAATCTGTTTTCTAATTCTTTACCCTTTAATAATATCCATGCAGATCACCCTATTAAATATCCCATTAGTCTCTATATAATTTCATGTACTCCAGTGCCCATTCTAGAGCAAGAGAAAGCTTTTTTTGCTTTCACAGTAGCAGATGGATATTGATTGTTTCCGAGGCTAAACAAGGGTGATAAATGGTTAACAAAATGCATTTGAACACCACACCCCCACCATCAACTTCTAATATCTAAGTCCTTTTGCACATGGATGCAGAATAAGCTCTTTTGGATAAATCAGCGGTCTTTATCATGCCACCTATGTTTCATAAAGTTTTACAGGAACACATAAAGTTTTATAAGTCACACCAACTTATATTGTTAGTGGCTGCTTTCTTGCTACCATAGCAGAGTTCAGTAGTTGTGACAGTGATCTACAGTGACCTTATAGCCCACTTATAGCCTGAAATACATGCTATCCAGACTTTTACAGAAAAAGTTGGCTAACCCCGAGGTGAAATGAAATGTAAGAGAACATTTTCTGGTACTCTTTCCTGTTCTCAGTTGTGAGAAGATGACCAACTACCACTCATTCATGTAACCATATACATGTACTTTCATTTTACTGCACAGGAAGCAATTATCAAACAAATGCAGAGTAATGCAGTGCCTTCTGTATATACTGACATTTTTAGGTTAATATAGTATAAAATAAATTTGTTTTGCTTTATATACTATTATAGAGTTTAGTTCTTCCACATAATCATTTAACTTTATGATAACAGCCTTATAAAATACATAGCATAGATGTTATTATACTTCTTTCCATATGAAGAATTTGGAGTTCTAATTTTTGAACTTCATTAAATACCAAGCAAATAAAGGTAATGAGTTTATCCCTAAACTCAAACATATATTTCTGTCGGTCCTCTTTTGGCAGGGAAGTGGTTCTGTGTTTATTGTATTGTTTACTCTTCCTAGGAATATGGAAAAACTACATTTTCTAATGTTTCTTATGGCTAAGTTGGGTCATATGACTGAATTTTGGTCAATGAATTGTAGATTAAAGTGATGTAAGATATATATAGAATTTTTCCTTGGCATGCCACCTTTCAGTTCCTTTTTATTTTGATTCTACAGATAGTATAGCTGCAGGACAAGAGATTTCTCTGCATTTGCAACTTGCACTAGATTTTGTGAGGGAGAAAGAAATCTTGTTTGGTACAAGCCACCAAGATTTGGGGGTTATCTATTATTAACAGCATAGACTAACCTATCCTTGTTAATACATAAAGGAGATCTCCACTTGAATTTCTTTACTCACTTTGAACACATTGTATTAAAAAATCAGACTTCTTCTTTTCAAGTTTAAGTTTACACCTACCTGATATGCATCCTTGATCTGGTAATTTTTTATAGGTTTACCCATTTCTAGGATAAGAATAGAGTCTTTCTAGATTCTTTCCTTTTTCCTTACTCTGAAATTCATCTTTGGGTAAACTCTTAAATTGATCACTTATCTATGTGTTTTTGGTAATTTTAATGACTGATTTCCCTAATAGTTTTCTAATTAGAAAATTATGTAATCTAATCATGAGACTTTAGTTTTTCCTTTTAAAATCTACAGTTTTATATCATATCTGTTATGTCTTCAAGAAAACTGTTGTATAGCGGTGTGATAATGATCAACTTATCTTCTTAGATTTCACTGAAGGTTATCTTTGCTGTAGCTTTTTTGAGTAGATAGTCTATATCAAACTAAGGAAATTTCCTTATAGTATAAATTTACTATGATTTTTTAAAAAGTGAATAACTACATTTTCTTTTTATTGAATTCTGCATAATCCTTCAAGTGTCACTGTCTTTGTTCAACTGTTTATGTATTTATCCTCTTTTGGGTCCACATAATACTTTTTTGCAGCTATTATCACATTGTATTGTTATTTTTTCTTTTTATTGTCTTTACTGGCATGTGAGTTTAGTGAAGAAACTTTGGTTTCTTGTCTTTATGTAATTGGTATTTGAAAGAGTGGCTGTTACAGAGTAAAGCTTCAATTTATGGACAAAAGCTTTCATTTCTGCACCTGCTGATTATATAGAATATAAAAATTCTTTGTGGATCGGGAGAATGAGCTTGAATTCTGACTCTGCAGGGCATGATTTGATAAGAACTAAATGTGATTGTTTATTAGTCTTCCCATCACAACTTTTTGGTGAGCACGTGTGTGGGGGTAACTCTGCTATCCTTATTTTGGCTCTGGGCTACCCTGTGTTAGTTCCCAAGGTTTTTGGTAAAGCAACCATAAAGCTGTAATTTTAAACAATATAACCACAAACTGTTATTTATGGGATTTATTGAAATTAGATGGACTTGGATCCTGCCTTTATTATTTATTCTCCAGGTCTCTGCTGAGTCTACAACCCTGTCCATGGATTTGAGTATCAACTGTGCTAGCTGGATCTTGACATCCTACACAAATGCTTTTCCCAAGGGTTGAGCCATGATGATGAAATTCCTATTTAAAATATTTGTTTCTGCTGCTGGGTTACCATTCATTACTTAGAAATCAAGTTGGTGATCAATGTCCATAAACGTGGTTGGGCATGGAGCAGGGGAGGTACTAAATTGTGAACCAGTTCACAGTTTGGTTAGTTTTAGCCAGTTTACTCCTTTCAGCATTCTGGCTTACTGCTGATGTCTCAGTGAGGTCTGTAGCTGTATAGCTTGTGTTTGTGGGGCAGGGAAATGAAGTACTAATAATGAAGTTCTTGAGAAGATCTGCTCTTCTTAGAACAAATGTCAGAAAGAGAGAAAAGACCCAAGTAAGTACTTTATGCTCAGAGAAACTAAAGGTGCATACCTAGAATCTCATCATGGAGGGAACCTCAAGGACTCACATATGGGAACTGGAGTGTTAGGCGGGACTTTGATCTTTGGAAACAGGGCTGTTAATCAAAGGAGCACCATTCTGGCAACAAAGATGAGATATCTACAAAGAGCCTTGAACTCATCCTCATAATATCAGCCCTGAATGAAATAATCTCCAAACCAGTGATAAAAGGAGCTGCCCCAGATGTTTGAAACCTAAGACTAGAGAGTAGAAACCTGATCAAAATTTCTTTTGCTCTGAAATATTATTAGGGACTAATTATCATTAGAGGAATAATATATAGTCACATAATAATATATAGTCAATAATAATAATGAATAATATCTGAGAAGAATGAAGAAATGGACTGAAATGGTCTGAATTGCCATTGTAGAATGACCTGTGTATAAATATTACATATCATGTGTTCTATGCCAAAGGTTGTTAGTGGGAAGTTATGTGATGAACACATATAGTAATTGTCTTGGACATTATTTGCCAGGTGTCTGGGAGCACCAATCACAGTGGAAGGATTTGGCATGTTGGTTCCCATGCCTGAATGCTGCTAAGAATCATTCCTACCTATGGGGTTATGTGGTTCCCACAAATTGTATTTATCTCATCCATTCTTTACTTATCCATTCACTTAACAAATATTTATTGAACATTTATTCCATTTCATGTAGAAACAAAAACAAAAAGGAAAAAAACTGAAGCACTTCTATAGACCAAGGAAAAAAGTTAAAAATTTGTATAATAGTAATCCAGTGGTAATAAATATGAAAAAAATGCTTTATTAAAGGTTGGGTCATTACAATCCTAAAACTAGTATGAGGAGGATTGAAATACATCTAGGTTGTACTTCAGGTTATACTAGATACTAAAGTAGTAAGAATTCAGTATCTGTTACCTTGATTCCCTTGGAATTATTAAAGGTGTGTCAAAGATGCTGAACTTTTGAATGGGTAAGAGGTGTCTGTATTTAAGAAAGTGATTTAGAACACCAGGAAAACTTCACCCCCTACCTAGAGGCTTTATGAAAAAAAAAAGATTTGTAAATTATACATGAAAAGAAAGCTTAATTTTAGTCCCCAGTATAACTGGAGATCCCCTTAGTCTTCTACCCAGGGGGATCAAAGAGGGTATCCCAGGGATGTGAGTCGTGAACAGTCAGTATTCCTGGGAAAGGAACACCGTGCACACTGTGGAAACTCTGCTGTGGTCCAATTAGTGGTAGCTAGATAAGCCTTCTGCCCAGAAATGATCTTCTTCATTTTTTTATAAAAAAGAAACATAAAATCCCAGATATAGGTAAGTAGGCAAGAAAAATAAAAAGTCACTAATTTGAAAGGGTCATTTCCTCAAATGCAGAGATGCTTCTCATCAGAAGATACATTGGGGGAGGAAATGTGCAATGGATCCCTCTGTCAAGATCCTTCTTAATCTTGCAGCTAAGATTCTCATCTGAGTCCTGCTTCACTCTTTGGTCCTGGGCCTGAGAATTCCCCAAATCCCACTCAAAGTCCATTGGCTTGTTTTCATTTATCATCTAGTACCGACTTCTCACTGAATTTGTGCTCTGGTTCCAGTGATGGGACTTTTGTTCTATAACTGTCTCACAGTTTATATTGCAGTTCTGATAAAAAGAGAAGTGTCTCATTCTTTGATGCTTTAGGTTATCGTTTCGTTCCTTGAATATACTGCAATGTTTCCAGAAGTGGACTATAACATATTGCCACAAGTTTTTTCCGGGATCAGTTCTATTCTAAATTTCTGAAGTTTTGGTGTTTGTTGCTCATGTCAGTTACACTTCCATTTGGTTCTACTTCCTGCGCTTCCAGATCCATGATGGCATCTGCCACTAAAGTCTGTGCCTAGTTTCTGAACCATAGTCATGTGACCTAAAGGCAAGTTATTTAATCCTCTTGAAATTTAGCTTCTGAAAAATAAAATGATCAGGTTAAAAAACAGGATTCCTAATTTTTCAATTTCTTCCAAGTATAAGTATGTAGAGAGAGCATCCTGTAGCTCTTGCTAAAAGAGCATGTTTCAGAGTTCAGTAATGCTAGCTAGCTTGCTATTCTGTCCCAAACTGGCATTACTCAAAACTGTAAGCATTAGTTTTCTATAGCTGAACAACAAATCACAAATAGCTGCTTAAAGCAGTACACATTTTCTGTGGGCAGCAACTCTGGGCACAGCTTCTGGTCATTCTCATATTCTCACAAGAACATAGTTTCAGTGTAGGCTGGAACTGTGATATCCTCTGAGTCTTGAGGCCTTCTTCCACAGACACTGGTTTGTGGTAGGATTCAATTTCTTGTGGTTGTAGGACCAAGGCTCTCAGCTCTGGAAGGGGTGCCCATCATTCTCTGACAGGTGAACCTATCCACAACAAGTTGCAATTTTCTTCAAGGGAAACAGAATAGCACCTCTGCTAGTTTTTCTGTTTCTGACCTGTAGATGCTCTTTATTTTAAAAGCTCACTTGATTAATCTAATTCAACATGAAATAGGTTTTTAAAGTGTAACTCTCTTTCAGAAATTCTTTCCATGCAGTAGATAGTCAATAAATGCCACTAAATATGATTTCTACAGTGGGCTTAAGACAGCTTTATATCAAGAATAAGTATAAGATTTTATTTTATTTGGAATTCTTTGAGATGATTGAATAAACCTTCTCATTTCAATATTTAGAACAATACTTTCTAATAAAACTGTTTTTTAAGGAAAAAAAAAAACCTTACTTGATTGGGTCATGTCCAAATACAATAACATTCTTTAGACTAACACAAAATTAACTGATTGTGGGCTTTAATTACATTTGCAAAATCCCTTTACCTTTGCCATAAAATGTAACAAAATCAGGAAGACAAACCCCATAATGCTGACAGGTCAGGCCCATTCTAAAAGGATGACATATATATACAGGGCATGTATATCTCAGGGAAGGAATATTGAGACATCTAATAATTCTGCCCAGCATGATAATCCTATTCATACTGGAAAAGGATATGTTCCTTCCTCGTTTTCCCACAGTAACTGTATAATCCATTGTTTATTATTTAATCAGATTATCCCAACTATGACAGTGTTTAATATTATTTAATATTTGTCAATATTATTAGAGAATTGTGTATGCTCTACAATGTCTGCTATAAGCAGAAGAAAGTAAAAAGGCAGCATACTTGTATACGCATTTTAAACAGTTTGTCATATATCATGCAGGTATTAGGGTTTCATGATATAATTTTCTTCTCATGAATAACAGTAAGCTTAATGTAAGAATGACTTGCTCCCAGATGATTAGCCCATGGCAGTAGCCTAACCATAACATTATTGGTTATTGGCCAGAGGAAGCCTATCTGCCATACACACAAACATACAATAGTGTTAATGTCAGGCGAGGAGGGAGTCATGTGCTACTTCCCCACGTTGTCAGACCTCGTTCCCTGACACCTGTTTTAACTCATTTATCCAGCAAACATTTTCTGAGATCTTCCTATGATGGAAGTGCAATACTAAGCACTGATGATATTAGAGTGGATATGACCACATATCTTTGAAGAGCAAAATCTACTAGGAAGAGATACCAGCCCAATATTAGAGTGCAATCTGGAATTAATATCATGGAGCGATATTGAAAGAATGTAGATGTCAACTCTAAGACGCAGGGTGAAGCAAAGAGGACAGACTTCATGCTGAGGTCACATTTGAGCTCAGTCTTGAAGGATGAGATAAAGTTCATATGTGAACAGGAGGAGTCATGGGGATGTTAGGTGGGTGGAAGTTTCAATAAGACACAAAGTCATTTGAGGAATGTCCAGATGACACTTTAGGCGAGGCTGGGGTCAAATAACAAAGGTCCTCATTTACCATGGATGCATATAGACCAAATAAGAGGCTTATTAAAATATAGTTTTTCTGGTCTATCTCTGTATCCTGTCCATCTTTTTGAGGTGATGTATAGAACCACTTGTTCTCCCCTTAGATGCTCCTTATCCACAAGCACTAAATCCTTTAACTTGTCATTTTGGACTCTCCAAAATCCATTTCCATACTTCTTGTGCAATTTTCTCAATCTGATGATTTCACTCCCTCTCTTAAAACTTTACAGGTTTTTTTTTTTTTTTCATTTTACTTAGAAAAAGAAGCCAAACTCCTTACCATGGCTTTGAAGCTTTTTCTAGCTTTTGCTTTTAGACCATATCCCATAACACATAGGGTTCAGTTCCATATTATGAGATGTTTCAGCAATGGCTTTGTACCAGCAGCTTTTAATTCTGCTTGAAACTCTTTTTCCTCAGATTTTTATAGGCTGGTTCCATCTATGGTCAAGGCCTCAACACAAATAATGTCAACTTCTTAAAAATGTCGTCCCTGATTCTACAATATAAGTAATCCCCACCACTGAGCAGTTGGTCACATCACCCTATTTAATTATTTTTTTTAATGTTTTCATTCTGTGAAATGGTCTTTCTTATAAATCTTTATTTTAGGTTTTAATCTATTCTGATTAGAATGTAAGTTTCTAGGTTGTGGCCTCTCCAATGCCAACAACAGTGTCTGCCTGTCATAAATTAGGCACTCAGTAAATATTTATTAAATGAATAAGCATGAATCTTATTTCCCTTTGTTGTTCATTCCGTTGCTTCTTTGAAGATGTCCTCAGTAATGCATGGAAAATCCTTAGCTATCATTTTTCTCTTTACTTGTCTCATATTGTCCCATTGGGTTGCTTTCCTCTTCATTATATTTTATTTCTCTTCATTAAAGATAAGCAGAAATTATATTTTAGCTCCTACAGTATATATATAAAATAATACAGGATGTACTTCCTATTTTGTTGATTACTAATTTGAATTATTGACAAAAGGATGTTTTCTAGAGCATATAATGGATTACTCTCTCCCTGCTCTCCTATCCCTGTTGAAGGAACTGCTAAAAATGCTACATATGATGCTCCTTGTTGGCATCTCTCCTTTAGGAGCAGTTTTGCACTCTCTGTCACAGTGTGTCTTTAAAGAATTGGTAAAGTTCAACTTAAATACGATTTATAGCACATCAAGTCCAAGAGTAGAATTGGGAGCCACACAGTGACCTTGAAGCAATCTTTATTGATCTAACTAGGCTTTAATAACATTAATCACGATGTACTCTGACAGCTGCTTGATATTTTTTGGCTATGGTGAGACTTTCACCGACATCTTTAGAATTTTTTCTCATCTGTCTCCTTGTCTGCCATCCTCTCTCCACTGGCAAAATCCATTCACAGCCAGGTCTGTTGACTCAGGGGCTTTAACCTCTTCATAAGTATGGTAGAAAAAGAGGATGATTTCAATTTGCTCTTTGCCTTTTTTATGCTGTTTTACATGGTGATGTAAAAGCAGCTGCCCTGAATTTTGTTAAAAATGCATCTACTCCTGACCATCTAAGTTTTAAATAATTTATTTTTAAAAGTATAGGAATGGGACACAATTTTTTAGTGAAAACTTTCCAAGTAGGGTTTTTTTCTTCTCCCTTCTTCTCCACCCCGCCCCGCCACCCTTCCTCCTCCTCCTCCTTCTTTTTCTTTAGAAGACTGTTTTGGAACTGGGAATCCACCCAGATGTAATTTTTTTGTAGTAATATTTTAAAAATAACTCATTAATTCTATTTATCCAAATATACTTTTTGCATCCCATTTTTTTTTCAAAATGAACCATAAAAATTGCTAGTGGACACTAGAAGAAAGTATTTTGGAAAAAACAGAGTGCTTTTCTTTTTGTGTATGATTCTAGTTTACCTCCTTTGTAAACTTTTCTCCTCTAATCAGAAGTTTCTTCTTTTTTTAATAAACCTGTTACAATTTTCATACACTTTTGACTTGTATTCTAGTCAGTTGTATTCATGGCTCCTTTACTAATTTGGAAATATGATTCATTCATTTTCGTTTTTTTTAGAACATTAAATATATTTATGCAAGACACCAAACATATCCATCTGTGTCAACCCAAATAACACTATTTTCTGGAAAGTAACTATATTTTCTTTTTCTATTGCTGTAATTTGCAAAGAACTCCTACATGTTGTATACCTTTTTTTATTGTTATTCAAGTACAGTTGTCTACATCCCCACTACATCCCCCTGCCTACGCCTCCCCCCTCCCACCGTCAAACCTACCCCTTTGGCTTTGTCCATCTGTCCTTTATACATGTTCCTTAATAACCCTTTCCGCATTTACCCCATTATTCCTCTCCCATCTCCCCTCTGCTTACTGTCAGTTTGTTCTCTATTTCAATGTCTCTGGTTATATTTTGCTTGCTTTTTTCTTTTGTTAATTATGTCCCAGTTAAAGGTGAGATCATACGATATTTGTCCCTTACTGCCTGGCTTACTTCACTTAGCATAATACTCTCCACGTCCATCCATGCTGTTGCAAAGGGTAGAAGCTCCTTCTTTCTTTCTGCTGCATAGTATTCCATCACATAAATGTACTGTAATTTTTTGATCCATTCATTTACTGATGGGCACTTAGGTTGCTTCTAGCACTTGGCTATTGTAAATTGTGCTGCTATGAAATTTGGAGTGCATAGATTCTTTTGGTTCTTAAGGTATAATTCCAGGAGAGGAATTGCCGGGTCAAAAGGCAGTTCCATTTTCAGTTTTCTGAGGAAATTCCATACTGTTTTCCACATGACTGCACCAGTCTGCATTCCCACCAACAGTGCACTAGGATTCCCTTTTTCCACATCCTCTCCAACATTGGATTTTTTTATTTTTATTTTTTGGTGTTGAGTCGTATGAGTTGTTTATAAATTTTGGACATTAAGCCCTTATTGGATGTATCCTTGGTGAATATGTTCCTCCATTAGTAGGATGTCTTTTCATTTTGTTGATGGTTTCATTTGCTGTGTAAAAACATTTTAGTTTGATGTAGTCCCACTTGTTTATCTTTTCTTTTGTTTCCCTTGTCTGAGTAGATATATTAGAAAGATATTGCTTAAGATAATGCCATAGGTTTTACTGCCTGTATTTTCTTCCAGGGATATTTTGGTTTTTAGTCTTACATTTAAGTCTTTAATCCATTTTGAGTTTATTCTTATATGCTGTGTAAGATGGTAGTCTAGTTTAATTTTTTTTTTTTTGCATCTATCTGTTCAATTTCCCCAATACCATTTGTTGAATAGACTGTTTTACTCCATTGTATGTTTTTGTGTCCTTTGTCAAATATAATTGACCACAGAGGCATGTGTTGATTTCTGGGCTCTCTATTTTGTTTTCTTGATCTGTATGTTTGTTTTTATGCCAGTACCATGCTGATTTGATTGCTATGGATTTGTAGTATAGTTTGATTTCAAACAGCATGATACCTCCAACTTTTTTTTTCTTTCTCAAGATTTCTGTGGCTATTTGGGATCTATTGTGGTTCCATATAAAATTAGATTTTTTTTTCTAGTCCTGTAAAAATGCCATTGATGTTTTGATACAATTTTGTTGAACCTATACTTTGTTTTGGGTAGTGTGGACATTTTAATGATGTTAATTTCTCCTTTCCATGTGCACAGTATATGCTTCCATATATTTGTATCTTCTTCAGTTTTGAGTGTAGGTTGTTTACCTCCTTGGTTAATTTTATTGCTAGGTATTTTATTTTTGGATGCAATTGTAAATGAAAATTTTGTCTTAGTTTTCATTTCTGATAGTTTATTATCAGTAAATAAATATGGAACAGATTGCTGAATATTAATTATGTATCCTGCTATTTCATTGAATTCATTTATCAGTTCTGGTAGCTTTTTGCTGGAATTTTTAGGGTTCTGTATATACAGTATCATGTCATCTACAAATAAGGACAGTTTTACCTCTTCCTTTCCAATTTGGGTGCCTTTTATTTCTTCTTCTTGTCTTGAGATTACATTCTTAGATGATAGATATAAAATTCAGGCCTAGAATTTTCATGCATTCTTTTCATTTTGAAACCACAACTATAAATGTCACTTATCCCAATGTAAGCCATCCAATTTTTTTCTTTTGCCAATGAAATAAAAATATCATAAGCAGTATTCTTAAGAAAATATAATTGGCCTTGCTCATGAAATCAATTGCAAACTGGCTTTTCAAAATAGCAATGTGGTTACTAGCAGGGTTTCTGTATGCCATGTACTGAGATCAACAAAGTATCCTTATCTTGTTTATTTATTAAGACAATCCTTTGAAGTAATTATATAATTATTTCCACTTTATGGAGAAGTCAGCTGAGGCTTGAGGTGCTAAATAACGTTCCCAAGGTCCCAATGATGGTGGAGCAGAGATTTGAAGTACACTGTACTGTGTCCCCCCCATTAACTTGGTTGCTTCTCACTAAGTGAGTCAGTACTCATTTCTGCCCAACATTCTTGCTCACATTCAAGTAAAGGTGGTCCTGAGCTCTCATTTCTACATAAATACATTTCCCCAAAAAACTGAACTTTCTTCAAATAATCACAATGTGGCTGTACATAAAATCTTAATTCAAATGTTAAAGCGTACACATTTGTAGTATATTGATACTGGCCTCGGATGTAAATCTGCCAAAAAAGAGTTGGTAGATATTTAAACTAAAGTGAAACTGAGTAAGTTCTTATAAAATCACTAGGAATTTAAATTCTAGATGATATATGTTTGAATGTGTACATACAAAGAAATGACTTCCCTTTATTAGATGAGATAGACTATATATCAATTTTTGGAATTTTCTTATTTTCCATATGAAAATTAATTTGTATTTTCATGCAATTATAATTGTATGATCTGATATTTACATGATGGTTCTTATTTGAAAATACTTTGTCAGTTGATGACTATTTCTAAGAATGTGTTGCTTTTAGAGTCATAATGGAAATCATCTAACAATATAAACAATGCTAAGCTATTATGATAGTTATTATAAAGTCATTGTAAAATGAATACCTCATAAATGCTCCACATAATTTATCTTTGAAACGACTTTGTGTATTATGATTTATGTTTTAATATTTATGTCATCTCTTGATTTCATCACTAATGCTTTCAGGTCTTATCTTTTTTAGTTAACAATATCCTTCTTTAACCAAAATAGTTAATGTGAGTTCTGTTTAAGAGGCAGAATATTATAATTCTGATATTTTGGACTGACACAGAATGAACCAGGGATGACATTTAAAACTTTGTGTGACTTAAATGTAAATTTTAATTAAGGTTTCCTCATCTCATTGCTAGATTTTCTAATTATATTTAAATGATAAGGAAACCAAAGGAAGCCAAAATAATACATATACACTCTTAAAGTACTAATCAAAGACTATGAATCATGATAATTTGTTTCAGCCCTATAATTCAGAACATTTTCCTTTGTTTTTCAGCTCCTGTGTGAATTTTGATTTCTCTCCATCACACATACCATGTCATTATTCACCTTATTTATTTTCCACCCTGACTGCAGCTGACTATAAAGTAGAATAGTGACATTTTTAGGTATTTCTGAACGTAGAGCAGCTTCTGTATGCTTGGAGAAAGTAAAATATAGATGTTCTTTTGAAGTCTCCAAACAGTTCACTTTTCTTGGTGTGATATCTTATACCTCCATGAAAAATCTCAATTTCTATTGATTGGTAAGAAGAATGAAAAAACTGGTACAAATCAATATTTGAATTAATGATGAAAATATAATTAGTTGTTGGATGCACATTTATGCAACAACAACAACAGGTTTCAGGGTTTTAGCTTTAAATTTAACCATTACTTCAAAATGCTCTTTTATTGCTTTGTGTAATGCTGCCAATTTAATGAGAACAAATTCATCAAATTAATCTTGTTTTACATTTATTTTCTTCAGTGTATTTTGTGCATGTAATATTTCTCAAACAATTCTATTCGTATATTATTCTCTCATTGTATTTCTTCATTTTGAGATCTATGTTTTCCCCTCTTGCTGTCTGTTAAAGACTTGTATCTGCTGCCTAGAGAAGAGGAATGGGCAGAAGAGAACTTTAGAACTCTATACTTCTGCATTCTAGTGGGTATACATATTATTTTAAAAATAAGCCAATCCTTCATCTAAAATTTTCTGATATAGCCTTTTATCATAAGACATACATTTTTCTTTTTTGCTGCCACAGTGGATCAAAATAAATTTTAAACAAAAAAGATTTATTGCCCTCTGGAAAAATCTAATAAGAGAATGTGATAACTTGCCCAATACTAAATTGTGTTCCCTACTTCCAGTTTGATTTTTAAGCCATGTACAAAATGATCTGCACTATTTACCCTTTTTAACATTTATTCACTCAAAACGTGGCTACTGGAGGTAGAGTAATCATAATAAAAAATATTGGAATCTTGTCTCACATGGGTTTTAAGAACAAAGGATGAAATAATTCTTAGAATAGGTAGCAGGTATTGTTCCCCAGCTTTCCTGAATTATTTTCTAGCTAAGTGCAGAATGTACTTCCAACACATTTATATAGATAAGATAACTAATATCTTTGTATGTTATTTTAGAGAGTAAAAATAAAGTATCACAGACAACCTTGGTTTCTTAAATAAAAACAGAATGGCTTCCTCAAGCAGGACCAGTTGGAAGAAGCATGTGCACCCAGCACTGAGCTCCATGACTGGGCCTCCACTCTGCCAAATGGTCTCTTTTCCACAGGGGGAAATACGTTCTTATTCTGTGTCAAATATTTTTGCAAAGTTTGCTTAAAATTGTCTGAACATAAGTTGCCTAATTGTCTACTTCAGTTTAATTTTATATTTCTTATAATTTAGTTGAAATTCATTTCTAAAGTATTGCTTATTTGAACTAATGAAAATGCTTGTGAAGATTAAGTGGTAGTATTTCTGGACATAATAAAAACAAATAATGATATTTAAACCATCAAAATGTTCTGATATAAGTTACAAAGGAAACATTTTCTAACATATTTAAAAATAATTGTTTCAAAGTCAATCAGAATTTACTTCCTGTACCATGTAAATGTGCATATATATATATATACACACATATATTTGAAAGTAATTTGCAGATATCATGACCCCTGAAGCATGAATATTTCTAGTGTTAACAATTTTCCGGGGGAGGAGATAGGATGCAAATAACTGTAATTAAACAAAAAAAAAATTTAAAAAAAATTTTCCTACATTAGCAAAATACTTTTACCACATCTGAAATAACTAGTATTTGTTCAATATATTGACTATGAAAGTTCTCTTGTGTTACCTTCTAGACTATCTCCACCTGTGATATGTAACTATAACTCTGATTTCTATCACCATGGATTAGTTTTTTCTGTTTATATAATTGGAATTATACAGTTATATTTATGTCTTTAGCCTCTTTCATTAAAATAATGTTTTTTGCCCTGACTGGTGTGGTTCATTGATTGGGCATCATCTCACAAAGTAAATGGTCCCCACTGGTTTGATTCCTGGTCAGGGCATATGCATGGGTTGCAGGTTCAGCACACCCCTTTCAGGGCACATAGGAGAGGCAATAAAAGTTTCTCCCTCACAATGGTGTTTCTCTCCCTCTCTCTCTTTCTTCCCCTCTCTCTAAAAATAAGTAAATACAATTTTTAAAAAATAATAATGTTTTTCAAATTTATTATATGGTTATGTGTATGTTTAAATTTATTAGAAACTGCCAGAAAGTTTTACACAGTGATTGTTGCATATTCCATTCCTATCAACAATATATCAAAGCTTCATTAGGTCCACATCTTTACTGCTACTTAAAGGTAACACTCGCTTTTGCAGCCTTCGAGGTCCATGAAAGAACTTTGGCTACAGTGAAGCCTCCACAATGAGAGAAACCTCAGGTTGGTAGAGAGGTCATGTGCATGTAGATGTTCTGCTCCACAGCTCCAAGGAGCTGAGCCTTCAGTCATCCCAATCCCAGCTACCAAATATGAATAAAGATGTCACCAAGCAACCCCAGCCTCAGTCATTGAATTTCCCCAGCTGATCCAGCCTTCCCAGCTCAGGACCAGACACTGAAGAGCAGAGACAGGACATCTCCATGTTCCTTGTCTGAGTTCCCACACCAGAGAATCCTTGAGCATGATAAAATGCTCATTTTATGCCACTTAGTTTTAGGTGGTTTGTTGTACAGTGTCAGACACTTGGATACATTGCACTTTTGTTATCAGTTCGAAATATTGTCTAGTTATTTTTGTGATTTCTTTGACTCATGGGTTATTTAGAAGTATGACATGTCAAACATTTGGGATCCTCTAGATATCCCATTATTTTCACTTCTAATTTAATTTTGTGATGTTCAGAGAACATGTTATAGATAATGCAGAACTCAAAAATTTATTGAAAATTTTTATGGTCCAAATATGATATTTCTTGGTGGTCATTCTGAATACCTAGAAAAGAATGTGTATTCTGCATTTATTTGGTCTATATCTTCTATAAATATCAATTGATTCAAGTTAGTTGAAAGTGCTGTTTACTTCTTCTATTATCTTACTGATTTTTCAGGCCATTTATACTATCAATTACCAAGAGAATAATATTAAAATCACTAATAATGATTGTGGATTTTACTTCTCTCCTCAGTTTTGTAAAATGTGTTATGTACATTAAATCCTCATTATTTATCAACAGCATATGCCTATAGAATTTTCACATGTTTTTCATGAATTTACACTTTATAATTATAAAAATAATCCTTACTATTTATGGCAAACCCTTCATTTTATAGTCTGATTAGTGCAATATTAACAGATTTTTTAAACTAATATAAAGCAACTTTCTTATATGACTTACATGGTATATCTTTTCCAATTATTTTACATACTTTCAATAAGTTTTAGTATTTATTTTTTAATTTACCTCTTTTTTTTTAACTGAACAACATCGAACACACTTTTAATAGATGTATCCCAACACTGATCTAAGATTGTTCAAAAGCCAAGAAAAACAATGTATCTTGTACAGACTCACCTACAAATATTCTTTGGTCAAAGTATGAATTGGAACAGGTAAAAAAAAAAACAAACAAAAAAATCAATCAGATCTGAAATAAGGATCCTGTAAAGTAAAATGTGAATTTAGGTTGTATACTGTGCTTACACATCCAGAATATTCTTTATCCAGATTGAATGCTCTTCAAAGCTTTTAAGGTATACTTTCTTAGGAAATGCTTTTGTTGTTGTTTTTGTTTATTTTATAAATAATTACTTTATTGTTGTTCAATTAAAGTTGACTTCATCCTCTCCCCTCCCCGCCCCCTCCCTCTCCAATCCCACCTCCCTTCCCTGCCTCCCTCTGTACCCTTGGTTCTGTCCATGTGTCCTCTATAGTGGTTCCTGAAAACCCTTCTCCCCATTGTCCCCTTCCTCCTCCCCCCTGGCTATTGTTAGATTGTTCTTAATTTCAATGTCTCTGGTTATGTTTTGCTTCCTTTCTGATTTTGTTGATTATGTTCCAGTTAAAGGTTAGATCGTATGGTATTTGTCCCTCACTGCCTGGCTTACTTCACTTAGCATAATACTCTCCAGTTCCATCCATGCTGTTGCAAATGGTGTATAAGCTCCTTCTTCCTCTCTGCTGCGTAGAATTCCATTGTGTAAATGTACCATAGTTTCTTGATCCACTCATTTGTAGACGGGCACTTAGGTTGTTTCCAGCACTTGGCTATTGTGAATTGTGCTGCTATGAACATTGGAGTGCATAGGTTCCTTTAAATTGGTGTTTCAGGGCTCTTAGGGTATAATCCTAGTAGTGGAATTGCTGGGTCAAAAGGCAGTTCCATTTTTAGTTTTCTGAGGAAGTTCCATACTGTTTTCCACAGTGGCTGCAGCAGTCTGCATTCCCACCAACAGTGCAGTAGGGTTCCCTTTTCTCCACATCCCCTCCAACAGTTATCTGTTGCTTTGTTGATGATGGCCATTCTGATTGGTGTGAGGTGGTATCTCATTGTGGTTTTAATTTGCATCTCTCTGATGGCTAATGATGTTGAGCATCTTTTCATATGTCTCTGGGCCCTCTGTATGTCCTTTTTTGAGAAGTGTCTGTTCATGTCTTCTGCCCATTTTTTAATTGGGTTTTTTGTCTTCCTGGAGTGGAGTCGTATGAGTTCTTTATACATTTTGGAGATCAAATCCTTGTCCGAGGTATCATTGGCAAATATGTTTTCCCATACAGTTGGTTCTCTTTTAATTTTAACACTATTTTCTTTAGCCCCACAGAAACTCTTTATTTTGTTAAGGTCCCATTTGTTTATTCTTTCCTTTATGTCCCTTGCTCTAGAGGACATATCATTGAAGATCTTGCTGCGCGGAATGCCTGAGATTTTCCTACTGATGTATACCTCTAGAACTTTTATAGTGTCACGAGTTACATTTAAGTCTTTTATACACCTTGAATTTATTTTTGTGTATGATGTAAGTTGGTGCTCGAGTTTCATTTTCTTGCAGGTAGCCGTCCAGATTTCCCAACACCATTTGTTGAAGAGGCTATTTTTATTCCATTTTATGCTTCTGCCCCCTTTGTCGAAGATTAATTGTCCATAGAGACTTGGGTTTATTTCTGGGCTCTCTATTCTGTTCTATTGGTGTATCTGTCTGTTTTTATGCCAGTACCAAGCTGTTTTGATTACAGTGGCCTTGTAATATAGTTTGATATCAGGGATTGTGATCCCTCCTGCTTTGCTCTTCTTTCTCAAAATTGCAGCTGATATTTGGGGTCCTTTATGGTTCCATATAAATTTTTGAAGTGTTTGTTCTATATCTGTGAAAGATGCCATTGGTACTTTGACAGGGATTGCATTGAATCTATAAATTGTTTTGGGTAGTATGGACATTTTGATGATGTTGATTCTTCCAATCCATGAGCATGGTATATATTTCTATTTGTTTGTGTCTTCTATGATTTCTTTCTTCAGTGTTGTGCAGTTTTCTGAGTACAGGTCTTTTACCTCCTAGGTTAGGTTTATTCCCAGGTATTTTATTTTTTTGTTGTTGCTGTATCAAATGGGATTTTTTTCCTGATTTCTGTTTCTGCTGTTTCACTGTTGGTATACAAAAATGCCTTTGATTTCTGGATATTGACTTTGTATCCCACTGTTTTGCCAAATTCAATTATTAGATCAAGTAGTTTTTTGGCAGAGTCTATAGGATTTTCTAAATACACTATCATGTCGTCTGCAACAAGAGCAGTGTTGTTTCCTCCTTTCCAATTTGGATGCCTTTTATTTCCTTTTCTTGTCTGATTGCTGTGGCTAAATCTTCCATTGCCATGTTGGATAGAAGTGGTGATAGTGGACACCTTGTCTTGTTCTTGATCTTAGTGGGAAAGATTTTAGTTTGTCCATTGAGTATAATGTTGGTTGTAGGTTTCTCATATATGACCTTTATTATGTTGACGAATGTTCCCTCTATTCCCACTTTGCTCAACGTTTTAATCATAAATGGATGCTGTACCTTATCGAATACTTTTTCTGCATCTATTGATATGATCATGTGATTTTTGTCTTTGCTTTGGTTTATGTGATCTATTACATTTATTGTTTTGCGAATATTGTACCATTCTTGCATCTCTGGGATGAATCCCACTTGATCATGGTGTATGATCTTTTTAATGTATTGCTGGATGCAGTTTGCTAATATTTTGTTGAGGATTTTAGCGTCAATGTTCATCAGCGATATTGGCCTGAAGTTTTCTTTCCTTTTTTTTTCCTATTTTTTTAAAATTATTTTATTGTTGTTCAATTACAGTTGTCTGCATTTACCCTCCCCCCAACCCCAGGCAAACCCACCTCCCTTCCTTGCTTCTACCTCCCCCTTGGTTTTGTCCTTGTGTCCTTTATAGCAGTTCCTGAATGCCCTTGACCCCCTTCTCCCCCTCCCCCTCCCCTCTGGTTACTGCCTGAATGTTCTAAACTTCAATGTCTCTGGTTCTATTTTGTTTCTCTGGTTGTATTTTGCTTGCTTACCTCACAAGCATCTTGGCTGTGACTGATCTGAATTCCCCGGTAGCTGATCTGGCCTCTGTGCCTTCACTCCTGAGTCCTTACATAAAACCTTTTAACATTTCATATAGTAGAGGCTGCATGATGATGTACTCCTTGAACTTGACCTTATCTGAGAAGCACTTTATCTGCCCTTCCATTCTAAATGAGAGTTTTGCTGGATAGATTATTCTTGGTTGTAGGTCCTTGCTTTTCATGATTTGAAATATTTCTCTCCAGCCCCTTCTTGCCTGGAAGGTCTCCTTTGAGAAATCTGCTGACAGTCTTATGGGAATTCCTTTGTAGGTAACTGTCTCCTTTTCTCTTGCTGCTTGCAAGATTTTCTCCTCATTCTTAATCTTGGGTAATGTAATTATGATGTGCCTTGATGTGTTCCTCTTTGGGTCCCACTTCTTTGGGGTTCTCTGAGCTTCTTGGATTTCCAGAAAGCCTATTTCCTTTGCCAGATCTGGGAAGTTCTCCTTCATTATCTGTTCAAAAATACGTTCAATTTCTTGGTGTTCCTCTTGTCCTTCTGGCAGCCCTATGATCCGGATGTTGGGTCGTTTACAAATGTCTCTGAGGTTCCTGAGTCCCTCCTCATTTTTTTGAATTCTTGTCTCTTCCTTCTGGTCTACACTATTGGTTTGAGTCCCAGCTTCCTTTTTTTCCCTATTGGTTCCCTGTAGATCATCCCTCATTATCTTTATCGTGTTCTTCATCTGTTCATTTATTTGCATCCACCTTTCTTCCAGTTTTGTTAGCAGTTTGATTACCAGCGTTTTAAACTGAGCATCTGATAGGTTGACTATGTCATCATCTGTTAGTTGTAATTTGTTCTGATCTTTCATTTTGGCCATTTTCATTCTTTTTTATCTCAGCGCACTTGTCGGATTCTCACGTGTTCGCAGGTGCCTGGCAACCTGGGTCGTTTTTTGTGTGACGTTTTCTCTGGGGGCGTGGCATGGGAGGGAGCAGTGGCATCTGCAGATCACCGCCAGCTCCCTCTCTCCCTCCACACCCTAGTTCCCCACCGTCTTTTCCACCAGTCTCATCCCTGCTGGTTCCCACTGGCCTCTCCGGATACGCCGCTGGCCTGTGGGGTTCACTCTTTGTTTGGGGTCGTGTTTTCTTTAGGCGCTCATGGTGTGAGTCCCTCCAGGCAAACTGCATCTCACTCCGCTCCTCCGCTGGGTTCTGCCCTGCTTACCGTCCTGGATGTACTTCCTCTCCCACTTCCGGGGTGTCGGACTTCCCTTCAGTTCGTTTCTGTCCGTTCTGGTTGTTTATTTTTCGCTATTGCATTCATTGTTTAAATTCTCTGGTTGTGCACTGCGGAGAAGTGCGTCCACCTACGCCGCCATCTTAGCAGAAGTCGGATGTTTTCTTTGTTTGTTGTGTCTTTTTCTGGTTTTGGGATTAAGATGATGCTGGCTTCGTAAAAAGACTTTGGGAGTCTTCCATCATTTTGGATTTTTTGGAATAGTCTGTGAAGGATAGGTGTTAGTTCTTCCTTAAGTGCTTTGTAGAATTCTCCTGTGAAACCATCTAGTCCAGGGCTTTTGTGTGTTGGGAGTGTTTTGATTACTGCTTCAATTTCATCTGCTGTTATTGGTCGGTTCAGGCTTTCTGCTTCTTCTTTATTGAGTTTTGGAAGATTATATTTTTCTAATAATTTGTCCACTTCTCCTAGGTTTTCATATTTCTTGGCATACAGTTCTTCATAGTAGTGCCTTAAAATCCTTTGTATTTCTGTGACATCAGTTGTAATATCTCCTCTTTCATTTCTGATTGAGTTTATTTGGGTCCTCTCTCTTTTTTTCTTGATGAGCCTGCTTAAAGGCTTGTCTATTTTCTTTATCTTGTCAAAGAACCAGCTCCTGAATTCATTGATCCTTAGAATTGTCCTTTTAGTCTCTATGTCATTTAATTCTTCTCTGATCTTGGTAATTTTCTTCCTTCTACTTGCTTTGGGTTGTCTTTGTTGTTGTTCCTCGAGTTTTGTAGGCGTAGGGTTAAGTTGTTTGTTTGAAATGTTTCTATTTTTTTTAGGTAGGCCTGTATTGCTATGAACTTCCCTCTCAGGACTGCCTTCGCTGTGTCCCATAAGTTTTGGGTTGTTGTAAGTTCATTTTCATTTGTTTCAAGGAACATTTTTATTTCTTCCCTAATCTCATCTTTTACCTGTTCATTGTTTAATAGCATGCTATTCAATCTCCATGATTTTGAGTGTTTGGAGGTTTTTTCCTTTGGGTTGGTTTCTAATTTCAGTCCCTTGTGGTCAGAGAAAATACTTGGTGTGATTTCAATTTTCTTGAATTTGTTGAGGCTTGTTTTGTGTCCTATCATATGGTCTATTTTTGAAAATGTTCCATGTGCATTTGAAAAGAATGTGTATTTAGCTTCTTTGGGGTGAAAGGCTCTATATATATCTGTTAAGTCCATTTCTTTTAGGGCATTGTTCAATGCCACAATGTCTTTGCTGATATTTTGTTTGGAAGATCTGTCCATTTTTGACAGTGGGGTGTTGAAGTCCCCTACTATAATTGTGTTGCTATCAATATCTTTCTTGAAGTCCTCCAAGATTTTCTTTATGTATTTGGGTGCTCCTATGTTGGGTGTATATATATTTACAATGTTTATGTCCTCTTGGTGGATTCTTCCCTTGAGTATTATGAAATAAATGTCCTTCTGAATCTCTCTTTATGGCCCTTATTTTGAAGTCTATTTTGTCTGATATGAGTATTGCTACCCCAGCTCTTTTTTCTTGTCCGTTTGCTTAGAAAACTTGTTTCCAGCCCTTCACTTTCAGTCTGTGTAAGTCTTTTGTCCTGAGGTGGGTCTCTTGTAGGCAGCATATGTGTGGGTCATGCTTTCTTATCCATTCTGGTATTCTGTGTCTTTTAATTGGAGCATTTAATCCATTTACGTTTAAGGTTATTATTGATAGGTACTTATTCATTGCCATTTTTTTTTGTACCTGTGTTCCTCACTCTCTCTCTTTCTCTTCCTTTCCTTAAATCAGTCCCTTTAGCATTCTTTGCAGAGCTGGTTTGGTGGAGGTGTATTCTTTTAGACTTCTTTTGTCTGGGAAGCTCCTTCTTTGGCCATCTATTTTGATTGAGAGCCTTGCTGGGTATAGTAGTCTTGGTTGCAGGCCTGTGGTTCTCATTACTTGGAATATTTCTTGCCATTCTCTTCTGGCTTGGAGTGTTTGCATTGAGAAGTCAGCTGCTAATCTTATCGGGGTTCCCTTGTATGTTATTTCCTGTCTCTGCCTTGCTGCCTTTAATATTCCCTCTTTGTCTTGGAATTTTGCCATTTTAATGATGATGTGTCTTGAAGTGGGCCTGTTAGGGTTCCTTTTGATTGGGACTCTCTGTATTTCCTGGATTTGTGTGACTCTTTCTCTCATCAGATTAGGGAAGTTTTCCATCATTACTTTTTCAAACATGTTTTCTATCCCTTGCTCCTCCTCTTCTCCTTCTGGTATCCCTATTATACAAATACATTTACATTTCATGTTGTCCTGCATTTCCCTTAATACCTCTTCATTCTTTCTGAGTCTCTTTTACTGTTGTTGCTCTTTTTGGATGTTTTTTTCTACCTTGTCCTCCAGCTCGCTGATCCAATCCTCTGCCGCATCAAGCCTGCTTTTGATTCCTTCTATTGTGTTCTTCAGTTCAGATATCGTATTCTTCATTTCCTCTTGGCCCTTGTGGATAGTGTCTATTTCCTTTTTCATGTTGACATAGTTTTCAGTGAGTTCATTATTGTTTCTCTGTCGTTTCTGGTAATTTTCTGTGAGCTCATTGAGCTTCTCGAGCTTCTTGAGCTTCTTGAGCTTCCTGATAACCAATGCTTTGAACTCGATATCTGATAGTTGGTTTGCCTGTTTCATTTATCATTCTTTCTGGGGATTCCTCCTTTCCTTTCATTTGGGGATTTTTTCTTTGTCTTCCCATTGTTTGCGAGACTCTTCTTGCTACCCTCTGTTTCTTAGATTGATCTGTCAAGTTCTCTGGATCTGCAAAGTTAATTTTGTGTCACTGTCTCTGTTTTTTGGGCTGACCCTTGTCTGAGTCCAATTCTATTCTCTTCACAACTTCAGGTTTTAATGTCTCACTGCCCAGTCTTTCAATTTCCCCTGTAATCTTGGTCACCAATCTTCTTATATGCTGGAATACAGCTGGGTGATCACTCTGCTCCTCAGAAAATCAGCCAGATGTCTCACCAGTGGGTAGGAGGAAGCGGACCCCATGCCTTCCTATTCCGCCACCATTTTCTCTCTAATTACTGTTTCAACCTTTCTTAGAAATACAGTCATCATAAACCAGTCTGGAATTTGCTGGTCAAGCATCAGTTAAGGTGATCTGTCTAGGAAGTGCTTTGATTCTCTTTGGAAACCCATTATGACAATGAAATTCCAGTATAATGCCTGCTGATACCTACACTAGCTTTAACTTTAAATGATGAGCAGTTCTATACTTCTCCTGATTCATCAAGGATTTCAGAGACTTGATTGATTACCCATGAGCAAGTATCATGGCGGTACCTTTGGGAGTTGCAAAAATAGTAGATGTTTGCACTGGCCTGACACACTCTTACAGTTTATATAGAGGCAGGAACCAGTTTCAGTCTTTGTCCACGAGGTCTCAAAAGCACCTGACCTCCCAGGCTACCTCCTTGAAACTGCCTTTAATTTACCTCTTACAAATGACATAGGATTGTGCTTTTTCCCTTCTGTTATCCAGTTTGTATCTGCCTTTTTTACTGTGGTTTGTCCATTTGCATCCAATGTAATTCCAGATATGGTGTGCTTTAATTCTACAATTTTACTATTTGCTTTTACTTCTCCTCTGATTTTTGTCTCAATTTTACTGCTTTTTTTTTTGTGAGCTAATCAATTACTGCTTTAGAATTTATGTTCTTTATTGGCTTTTCCTGTTACAGTGGAAGAAGAACAAAATGGAGGCTCTGCCACGAATGAGTGAGAAATGCCTGCAAAGAAGGCCAGCACCAGGATGGCAGCTGATTGGTCACATTTCTAGACGTCGTGGTTCAGGATGATTCTTGAAAAGTAATAAGAGGTATTTACATGAAAAATTATCTAAAAGCAGACCTTACACTTTTCTTTAAAATTAGCTCAAAATGGATCATAGCCCTAAATATAAACCACAAGATTATAACATTCCCAGAAGATCACATGGGAGAAAATCTAAGTGACGTTGCATTGGCGATGACTTTTTACATCTAAGACAAAAAGTGTTATCTAGTAAAGAAAAACATGAAAAGCCAAACTTCATTAAATTTAAAACTTCCAAAAGGATAAGCCATAGACTGAGAGAGTATATTTATAAAAACATATCAGATAAATAATTGGTATACAAAATATAAAAAGTGTCCTTAACTGCAACAATAAGGATAAGACCCACCAGATCAAAAACCGGACAAAAGACCTAGTAGACACCTCACCAAAGAAGGTATACTGCTGGCAAATACACATATGAAAAGATGCTCAACATTATTTGTGATTAGGAAATTGTAAATAAAATAAAAACAATGAAATATCACTATACATCTGTAAGAATGGCCCAAATCCAAAACACTGACAAGACCAACTGCTTGCAAGAATGTGCAGTGCTAGGGACTCTCATTTTTTGCTAGTAGGAATACGAAGTGGTACCACCACTTTGGAAGAGTCTGGTATTTTTTAAAGAAACTAAACATATTCTTACTGTGTGAACCAGCAATTTGTGCTCTTTGTGATTTACCCATCTAATGAGAGAAGTTCTGTCTCCACAAAAACCTGCACGTGAATATTTGTAGCAGCTTTATTTACAATTGCCAAAACTTAGAAGCAACCAAGATGTTCTTCAATAGGTAAATGGATAAACATACTGTGATACATCAAATATAATGGAATATTATTCAGCAAGAAAATAGTAGAGCAGCTATAAAGTCGCAACAAAGACATGGAGGAATCTTGAAATATTTTGCTATGTCAAAAGTAATCAGGAACTTGAGAGCTACTGAAATGGGCAAAGTCTTGGCAGGATCATTTTCTTCGACTTTATTAAGATATAATTGCCCTATACTATATATATTTAAAGTATACAATTTGGTGAACTTTGACACATGAATATACTTGGGAATTCATCACCAAGATGAAGATAATGAACATACACATCACCTCAGAGGTTTCCTTGTGCTCATTTGTAAACCATATCTTCTGCTGCCCCCACTCCTGTGTCTTCAGGCAACCAAAAAATATTTGAGGAACACAGTGGTGACATGGTCATATTTATGTTTATAAAAGAAAACTCTGGAAAAATTATGGAGTAAGAGTGGAGGTGGAACCTGAGTAAATATTAGTAGACCAGTTAGAAGGCTATTTTAATCTAACTCCTGACATTAACATCAACTATGGTGGTGGTGGTATGGATAGTTAAATGGACATATTTAAAAGGTATATGAGGTTATGCAACAGGACACTGCTGATGGGTGAATAAGAAGATGAATTAGAGCACAGGTGGCAAACACAAGGCCCGTGGGCCGAATCCGGCCCTCCACCTTGTTTTATTGGGCCCTGCACCTTGTTTCTACACGGTGGCAGCGCCTAGCTCTCGCTTAACTGTTAAGGAATAGCTACATTTATACAGTCCTAAAATTACATTCGGCCCTTTGAAGGCAGCCAATGTGGCCCCCTGGTGAAAATGAGTTTGACACCCCTGAATTAGAGGAAAGTTTTGAAGAAAAGTTTTAGGTTTCTAATTTGCTTAATGGAATGGACAGTAGTATAATTAACTTAATTACAAGAACTAGTATGAAGAGAAGAAGATTTTATTTTGTTACTTTTGAGTCATTTGAGAGAAGATGTCAAATGCATTGGAGTTTAGAGGAAAGTTCTGGTATGGAAATGAAAGGGTGTAAGCCATATGTGTTTTTCATAGACCATGCTGCCTGATTTTAATTTTTTATTCTCTTTCATCTCAATGGAAATGAAATATGTTGCTTGAGTTAGGGGAAGAAGAAAAATGTGTTTATAGTCCATGGAAAATATTATTTTATAAAAACAGAAATTGCAGATAAAACTTGATTTTCAGCTTATCGTGCATTTATTTCTCGATACTGGATTTTTCTTCTTTTGCATTCAACTTATATTTTCATAAGTATTTCTTCAGGTTTATATACTAATTCAAGTCCAAAATTAACAGTATCATTCTTACTTCTTAGGGTCTTTCATGCACTTGACTGTCAGGTTGTTTCTTGACAGTCAAGTGCATGAAAAGAGTGGTTGGCTCTTGGCTTGGGCGTAAGGGTGGCTTCTTATTTCTTTTGGCATTTGCCAGAAACTTGGCATTTTTACAGGGAAAATATTTCTGGGCATTTATAAATTTATCCTACTATCTTTACCTTTGAAATATATTGAGTATACCTATTCATTTCTCAAGCTTTGTTCATTGTTTAAGAAAATTTAGCATTATATGGTGTCAGAAACATGTCTCCCTTTCTTTAAACTCATGTAGTGACGTTTTACAACTTTTTAAAAGTGTAACAGATATTATCATTTCCTCTTTGTTTTTTTTCTCACCCTTCTTAAAAGTAAATTCAGTACCCTTGATAGAAAGAATATTAGCATAGAATGTTAGAGTTTAAAAGAAGCTTTATGAAGTAAAAATTATCTCTGATTTCTATCTTAAAAATAACTGAACATTGCTCTGGCTCATATGTCATTTTAGTTGCCCTGTTACATTGTACTTTCATATAATGCTGTACTAATTGCCATACAGCTCTCTCAGCATTTCCTATTGTTAGTTGTAACAGGAACTAGAAAAATTTGTGTTAATCAAAGGGAGTAGTTAAATTTGATGGAATATGAACACATTTTTCTTCTTCCCTCAACTCAATCAACATATTTCATTTCCATTAAGATGAAAGAGAATAAGAAATGAAAATCAATTTTGTACCTAATGCACCAATTTTATCCTACTTTATTAAATTTCTTATAAATGCCTAACTGAGTCTAATCTGATGTGTTTTTTTTTATTGTTCAAGGATAGTTGTCTCCATTTTCCTGCCTCTACTCTCCTCCACACCCCTGCTCCCACCTCCAACCCTCAATCCTACCCCCCTTTGACTTTGATGTGTGTTCATTTTATATTTTTATGAGTCATATTTTAAAACTTTAAAAAACATATACTTGCCCTGGTTGGTGTAGCTCAGTGGATTGAGCAC
>PVJI01013319.1:0-48166 GCA_004026765.1 Micronycteris hirsuta
CATGCTTGCCCTTCAAAGATATGATTTTCTTTGCATTTCTCTGAGCAAGTGATTTTTTTCTTTCCCTCAAGGAGGCCAATACCACTCTGAGATGAGGTAATGTGATGAAACTCGGTGAGAAGAATCTCTTTAATGGATAAGGTTAGCAAACTAACGCTATCAGAGATTGTAGGACACTGTCCCTTGTGTGCACTGGGACTGCGATTTTCAGAAGCGAGCATTTCAGAGAGGTAAAGAATGAATTGCTGTGTCCTCTCTCCAAAATCCTTTTCAAAATAGATTTGACAGTTGAGTGATTACATCTCGAATGGAGGCTGTGATAGAATATATGAGATTAAAAACTCAGCAGTCTCATCCACACGCACTGAACAAAAGGGGTCAACAGCAAACGGAGCCCCCAAATCAAACCCAGATAGCCTATCAACTCAACTCTGCCCTCAATACACAGAGGTTAAGATCGGTGCCTTCCATAGTCTCAGTTATCCGGTTTCCAAACCCCATCCAGTTTTTCATCTTATCAAAGGCCTATTAATTTTTTTTTTCAGGATCTTTGAGCCTAAAAGTAGTAACATCTGAATGCATACCAGTAGAAAGAAAATTTCCAAAAGAGCCGCTATAAGGCAATGTGCTAAGAACAGCATCTGCCTGGTTATTGTTTAATTTAGAATGCAGATTTCAAACCTCAAAGGAGACAACCAGAGAGAGCAGTGATAAAATTGCAAACACTAACGCGGTGTGATACTTGGATTTGGCACATGAACAGGCCGTCTCCTCATTTTACTTTTCGGAATCACTTGCCTTCAAAATAGCAGGACATGTATATCCCATAAGTGTAAATAAGACATAGCATAAATCAATTATCTTCTGAAAAGATAACACAAAAGTTCTATTTTCTCTGTAAAGTCTTATCCTTCAGGTAATTAACTACCTTCAAAAGGAATAATATTAACAAATAGAATTTCGCTCAAGAAACACAGATGTACAGCAATAAAAATATTGCAGTCTTCTCACTGTGTTCTGAGTTCGAGTACTTTTATGTTCCCCGTTAAGATATTTTTATGTGCATTTAAGTACTTTGATTGCCAGACTATTGGAGAAGCTGAGCTGTAATTCTTAAGGACTGTTGCGTGTATATCCACCCCCACCCCACATCACGCACTTCCTCTGAGATTATAGCTGAAGGCACGCATGCTGATCACTCCCAGTTTTGTCTTCCATTGTGGGTGTGAACCAAATATAGAATCTCAGCCTTCTCATTCTTAGCTCCACAAAAAAGGTACCTTTTCTTCCATTGCAGCAGTATTTAAAAAAAAAAAAAGCTTCAGAATGGTGTGAAACGTTTACTTATTTGTTGGTTTATGAATTATAGGTACCTAGGCACTAACCCAGGCCTACCAGGCCACACCTGTGATGGAGTGAGACCCACTGCGTATATTTTTCAACAATCCCTGGTTGAGAAATCATGTGCTGGAGAGCAGAGAAAATGACATGTTCTCCTTGGCAGCCGGTGGTGTTGCCTCGGCTGCCTGCTGGGCTACCCAATCTCCTCCTTTAAGGAGGAGAGGCAGGGGCTCTGCCAGAGAGAGTAGAGCCCCATGCTGGCCCCCCAGGAACCGGGGTCTTCATGACTGCTCTTCTGAGAGCATCAATTCTGGCCTCGGGCCAAAGGAGGAATCCTTTTTAAAGGGCAGGTGATTTTTAAAACCAAACTCTCATTTATAACTTAGAGCCTGAATTCTCAGTGAATGAAACTTCTTCTCACACTCGTTAACAGCTAGTTCGCTCGCACTCCTGGCTTCCACCAGGGTCATGTATTGGGTCTGCTCAGAGGAAGAGGAAGGGAGGAAACTTCCTGCAGGCATCTCACAAGCAGCGACTGCTGAAGCAGGGAGTCTTCACGAGAGAGAACGCAGTGCGGGCCTGGGGTGAGAGGCTGCCCTCGGGTTGGAACAAAAGCTAAGGTGACTCAAACACCAAAACTGGTACAAAGGACAAGAAGAGAGAGTCTCACAGTCATCTCTGGTTATTGCCATGGGAAGTTGTCATATTCTTGATCACCTCTTGAGTAGCATTTCCAGTCCTGGGGACATTTCCATGAGCCCTGTCTCTCCCCGATCAAAGACAGAATTTGAATTCTCAGTCTCCCTAGCAAAGAAAGTATGGATTTGGGACCTATACTCTGTCCACCAGATGCAAAGATATTTGGTTCAAGGTAGGTTTCTGGTGGCAGGACCTTGCCGGTGTCACCAGTGTAGTCAGTGACAAAAGATCGTAAGACCATCAGGAGCTGCGTGAGGATGGCCTCACCAAGGGAATGCCTTTCATTTCCTGCTTGAGGATCCAAGAGCATCACCAGCAGTTTCCTCAAGAGGCTGGTTTCTGGCAGGACTCGGGAGGTGTTTCCGGAGGAAGAGCATCGAGCAGATCCTGGTCTACTTTCTGTGCGTCAGACTCTTTCCAACGGTCATCAACAAACTCCGTCTGGGGGCGGGGGCCGAACAGATGCAGCCAGCGCCTCTGCAGGCCAGGGAAACTCTTCTCTCCAGGACTGTAATGTGGACAGACATTATGTGTCTGTCCTGAGCCTTATGCCTGCACCACACAAAGACTGAACCCTGATGCCAACTGTGGACTTCGGCTGATAAAAATGTACCAACGTCGATCCATCCATTGTAGCAGGTGCGCACATGTAGGTATGCCATGGAGGTACATGGGAACTCTCTGTACTTTCTGCTCTGTTTTTCAGTGAGCTGCTCAAAAAAATAGCATCTATTCATTTAAATTTTTTAAAGGAACTATCAAGCATGAAAAGATACAGAGAAACCTTCCGCGTGCAGCACAACATCGAAGCCTGTCTAAAGGTCTCCATAGTGTACATTCCAATGATATGACTTTCAGGAAGAGCCAAAACTCTAGAGGTAGTGAAAATATCAGTGCTCGGCAGGGCAGTGGGGGATGGAGGGAAGGATGAGGAGGTAAGGCACAGGGGATTTTTAGGCCAGTGAAACTACTCTCCGTGATTGCGGGACAGCGACATGTGACACTATGCATCTGTCAAGCACACAGAAATTTATAGCACAGAGAGCGAAACTTAATGTATGCAAATTTAAAGGAGTCATTTAAGAGTTCAGGGAATCCCAGGAAAGAATATAGGCTTTGACAGGAGAATTTAACTGTATTACAAATGCATGCAGCAACCTCGCGGAAGGAGCGGGAAACAAGGGCTAACCTCTGTGATCTTGGAAGTGAATTGAACCTGGAAGCTAAAAGCGAAAGGTACTGAACATAATAAGCACTTTACTCTGGTTGATAAAGTGTCCCAAGGGCATACAGGTGAACCATTTGGATACTGATATATGTACATATATATGCACACACACAATGAAATGGAAAAATAAGTAAACTGATGACAGGCAATGGGAACCAGAGTTCTTACCTTTTTTAGTAGGACTTTGCACAGATAGTCAAAGGGAGGAATCTAGAATGACCCATGTGGTCATGGGCTAAAGTTGGAGACATCGGGATGAACTCATGTTTAATGGAGACACAGATGCTTAGGTTTAGATGCTTATGGATATGTGTACACACAGGTGAGTAAACACATATTTCCTCACCTGGGCAGCGGAGAGGACCGAAAGGGAACAATGCCCTAGCAGCAATGAGCGCACCTAGGGTGAAAGTTGGGTAAACAAATAAGGTGTTCATAAGATACTCCCAACTGTTTGTTTTTCATTTATATTGTGGTTTCAACATTTATTCAAGTAACGTCTAGGAAAGGCCGCGTCAATCTCAGGTGTTCCGTATAAATACATTCATGTCAAAGGATAAGTTCTAAGTGTGAGCCATGATACCAGAAGAAGACCTCACATCGAGAATAAACACACGACTGTCACTGAGGACACATGCCCAGACATTTCCTGAGTCGCACACTGTGTTGCTCACAACGAAGAATGATGAGGACACGCAAGGAGATCTTACCCTCGTTTAACTGAAAATTAGTACAGGAACGAGAACACACACACGTAAAATGAACACAATGGAAAAAATGGTAAGTTAAATGTTTTAAGGGAAATACAGTAAAAAAGCTTTGGAACAACAAAATGAATACAAAGCACCTTCAGAAAAATAATTCCCAAAGTCTTCCTTAATGATAATATTTGATCTAGCAGTTCAGAATGAGTAATATATCAAGCTTGAGGATTTATTTTCCATCTTGACTGTGATTACATTATTATTTTAATTTTCTTACAGATTATGTTAAAAGGCTTCTTTGTCAAAACAAAATGCATGCCTAAAGGTGTTTTGTTTCTGATCTGTGTGATGATTCATTGTTTTACAGTTACTGATTTGCATAACAAACCACCCAAAGTCAGGGGCTTACTGTAGCCCAAAGGTTCCATTTGAAAATAATTTGAATAAGTGTTCAGTCCAAAATGAATGACTGTCATCACAAACTTTTCAGCCAGAAAAATGAAGTTGTTTTTGAATGTGTCTTAATCCTTTGTGAATACTAGCACACAAAAAAAAAAGAGAGAGAGAAAAAGATCATCAGAAACCAATAGAAACTAAACCACTGCATGACACACTCATAGAGAAACTAGTTTCTGCCAATGATACAAATCATTTTATTGTTTTGTTAAATCAGGATTTTTAACTGAAGTTTAGAAAATAAGTCTCAAGAAGAGGAAGTCAGGGATTTCTCATATTTTTTTTACTAAAAAATAAAGTGACCATGAAGGATGGACAATAGAGCAGTAGGTGGATGCAAAATAATTGCAATACATACACTTGTAAACCAATAAAATAATTATATTCAAAAATTTTCATTCTTGTTTTCCTTCCCCAGCGTCGCTATTCATTTCCCAAGGAAATCTCAGTTCCCCCACTCCCAACCCCCTTGACAACAGAAAGCAGACAAAAGTTTTGCTAGTGACCACCTATTTGCATAAACAGCATATTTCTCTATAGTCTACAGATAATGGGGAAATGAGCAGGAGGATGCCCTTTTCTTTTGGTGCCTAGTAATTGGATTATTATAAGTGGTTGGAAACAGCTGTTCCGGAGATGGAAGCCGTGGGCAGATGGAATTAAGGCTGCTCCGAAAGGAGCCCCACGGTGAAGAACAGTACACAGGCCTCTTCAGGCAGGACCACTTGGAGGATAACAATGAAATAGCCGAAATGCCAAGATCAAAGGTGGGGGTAGGGGAACTCTATTTAGACGATAAAATTATATTGTTTCTTTCCCATCTTTAATCTCCTTTATTAAAAGCAAAACTGCAGAGATTAAAACCCCCTAAATATATTCTTCACATGAAACAGAGACTGAGTGATGAATATATTCACATGTTGTTTTCTTATCCATCCATCCATATATCCATCCATCCATCCATCCATCATGTATCTGTTTTTGCTTTTAACCACACAAATGAAAAAGTGCAGTTACATCCAGAGTCATTTTTCTCTTGAACTCTGGCAAATAGAGAACATTTTTTTAACATGACTCTGCTTTGTACTTGCCTTACATTCCATTGGGGTTATAGGGAAGCAAAGAGGTTGCGTACCTCGGAAACCAAGAGCCAGCTCCCTTGTTTGCCGCAGTGGGACTAAGAATCTGAAAGTGACTTAGGTAGAAAAAGATCCAAATCACTGTCTTTTGAAGCAATATACTTGTTTTAGAATTAAATGATTTCTTTCTAAAATAGTGAAAACTAAGAATTAAACACTTCCTTAATAATTAGTATCATGTAGTGTTTTACATATTCCACATCTAAAATTTTTGTTGCATTTTGGATCCTTATAGTCAAATTATCTGCCCCTTCATTGCTATTGACCTAGGGTTGGCTCCTCATAATTAAGTTTGAATTGATTTACCTAGTCATTGTTTTGCAGAATGAAGAACAGAATGGGAATCCATAAAAACAAGGTTTATTTGCTCACAACGGATGCTTAATTTAACACTCATATTCAGAAGAGGAGATGGTCTGAAGGAGTAGGCAACACATAGTATGGCTTCTGTTGCTAATCTTTGGGGAGGGTCAGATATGTACTTAGTAGCCTTTCTGGCCCTTTCTAAGACCAAGACTATGTTCTAGAGTCTTGAGGAAAAGGAAAGCAACCTTCGACAAAATACATATTGCTCTAAAATATCACTTTGTCAACTGTAATCACCTCTCTCTCCTTGCAAGATAACTGAAATCCTAAAATACAGATTACAACTCAAAGAGGCTAACATAAATGCCTATGATAAAAGTCTGCGAGGCTCAATCTTATTAAGCTGGATTTTGATTTTTTTAGAGAAGAATGAGCGGCTTTCTTTAGCTCAGATGACTTTGTTGTCAGGAGACCAGTGTCCCTGTTTCAGGAGCGCTCTCCTGCATCATTGTCACCAGGACCTCTGTTCCTCAGTTTTCCTACTGCTTAAAGAGGGGGGGTAACACTGCCCCTTTTTCTCAAGCCAATCCTAACCGTCATCATGGAGTTATGCATATTTAGATATTAAGCCCCTGGGAAGTAGAAAAGAAAGTAAGGAATAATACTTGTATTTCAGGGAGTTGATTTCAGAAAGCGCAATAAATGCCAGAGCTTTCGTATCATAAAATATATATATATATTATCTATTTTTTTCTCTACAGATCCTTCTCTCATTCTCCCAGTTTTCTCACTGTCCGGTTTCTTGCAGCTCAAATGCTGGAAAGTCTAATTCAGTTATTTTTAGTAGGATCATTCTCTGTGAATCGCACTGGAAGTGAAATTTGTCATGACTCCACAGAACCACAGACTTACTTCATGTAAAAAATAAAGATATTATGTAGAAAGCTTTTACATCAGTTTTACTCATATCATGAAAGGAGAGTCCTTCACAGAACTAAGAGCCAAGTTGTCTTATAACGGCGCTGCCATTTATCCAGGAATCTAGGTGGACTCACAGCTCATTTCTAACTCTGTAGAGTTAAAAAGAGCAGTCGTTAAGCACAGCATCTTAACTTCCAGATCTGCATCTAATTTTCTAATGAAAATATCTGGTTACCATTGAACCAGCCTGGCTGGTTTTTGCTGTTGTTTATAAATAAAGTGGTGACAAAACCGATTTTTGCCAAGGACACATACTGCCTCCAGAAGTCAGCTCTCACGAGTCCGCGGGTTAGTGTATGAACTATTGGTAGATTTCCATTTCCAAGGGTACATTACACAAATCTCCAAGGCTACGCGCTCTCCGAGGCACATTTGTAAATATCTGCAAGGTTTCCGTTTTCCTGACAGAAACAATTACAAATGCCGTGCAAGAATAATTTCACACGGAGAGTTGAGGCAGCCGTCAGAATTCTCTTAGGGAACTGCGGCAAATGTTTATGCTAATATTATTTAGCTTTTCACTTTTCACTTTTCACTTCAAAAATCAGGTTACTGAATTCGTTGCATTTTTTATTCTCATCAGTGTGGCTCTAAAAAAGAGAACAGACATGGAAAAAAAAAGGGCAGAAGCAAGCTCATGTTCACTTCAAAACTCCATGTTTTAAAACAAAATGCTGAGGCATGTTTGCACCGGGGAACTCTGGTGTTCCCTATTTCATCTCAGAAATGAAGGGAAGAGCTGCCATCTGCTTTTTCAAACATACGGAGTTTGTGCTTCTATATATAAACGACAGCATATGGGAAGGAAGGCTTGCATTGAGTAATATTCCTAGAAATACTTGGATAATTCATTCTTCTCCAATTGTATATGTCTGCCTCACCCAAGGCATGACTTCTACCACCTAAATAAAAACAAAAAAATCCCTCCCAGTTCGAGTATACTTTTAAAGATTTACCATATTTAATTATGTGTTTGAAAGACTAAACATGTATGTATTGTCTTCTCTTGCCCAACAGCCACTGATGTTACATTGAAAATTAAAAAGATATTAATTAATATAGATGTAAAAAGGGAAGAGTAGATAAAAGTTTTCAAAAATTTTTTAAAGGCAGACACAGAAGACTGGAAAGTGATTTCATAAGGCAAAGAAAGCTAAAGCTAAAACGTAGGAAGAAAAGGTAAGGTCGAGAGGAGACATTATTCATGCTGCAGAAGGCTAAAAAAATGTCCATCAAAGTATTAGGGAGGAAAGGCAAAAACCCAAAGAATATATTGAGATACACAGAACAGCCATTTCCCTTCCCAGCTTCACATTTGGGCACATACACACGAGCTACATATAAAGGTTTACTCTTTAGAGAAATGAAATCGCAGGGAGAGAATTTGAAAGCCCAAATGTTCATAATAGAAGGCTGGATTCCATAAATGGCAGGATAGCCTGCAGCCATGAAGCAGAAGGAAAGTACTCTATTTGATTGTACAGGGAAATGTCTCTGGAGTACTGATAAAGCCCAAGGACAGAACAATGGACGTCCAGGGGGCTTCGGTGTCTGTACATAGGAAAATGTGCATGTATACACATCCGTCTAATAGGACAGGGGAGACACTGGAGTACCATTTGCCTCTGACACAGAGAACTAGGTCCCTGGAGCTAGGGTGGGAGTGAGGCGTACGTCTCATTAAGCATCCTCTGTCTCTTCAGAATTTTGTATCATGTGTTTCTATTACCTATTCAAAACAATAATATATTTAATACACATGTAAATGCCAGGTTCTAAAAAAAGGAAGAAAAGAAAAGAAGGGTAGTAAATGCATATGCAGAGCTCGAATGTAGCCAAACAAGAATATTTGCTTACTGGTTCTAGCGTCATCGGCTGTATAATCACATAAAGCTTGAATTAACTAGCTCATTGAGATACATACAGCCATTAAAGTAAGGTATATTTCTACATATACACATATGTACATACACATGCACATATATGTCTGTTCTAATATATACATATGTACATGAACCATATAAACATATATAATTTATGCATACATATATGTATAATTTATATAATTCCCATTTTTCTTTAATTTTATCTGTTTACTTATCTGAATGCCATCTATAAAGATCTAATGTTTTCCATTTTAATTTTTGCAGCACATATTTTTAGGCATATTTTTGCATTCTGATGCATCTACTGAATATGTCTTACATACTTTATATATTGGGCAATAAAGTTCTTTGAACAATTATTTTATTAATTATTCTCTGTTATCTGCTTTATACACAATGGCACCCTAAATCCTATCTGGATAATGTGAAGCCTTTGATCTAAAATATGTGTAAAACAAAGCCTGGGAAATAAATCCATGGTGAGTCTTAAAACATTAATTTTTAATAGCTATCTCTTTGTATCCGTGTTTCTTCTACTGAAGAAGTTTTTCTTTTTCAAAAACTACAGATATAGCAACTCAAGTTCTATTTTCCCCTCTGATTTTCCTTGAGAACTTTCTTCAGTGTAACTTTTTTTTCACTCGCTTTTGGTCTTGAGCCCAGATGTTAACTTCTAAAAGTTAAACAAACCAGCGCAAGGCTTGGCTGGAAAGGTCTACCTGAGAGTCATCGGAAGGGAATGAACTATGATATGAGCTACCTCCTGGCCTCAAGAAAAGCAAAATATTTTTTCATTTAGATTGCGTGGATTTTTTTCAGTATTTTATGTATTTGAATAGAATCTGCTTAAACACTGTCTCAAAGACACCTATTGGATTTCTATATTTACAGTTTGAATTTGTCTTGCTAGACATTAAAATTAACTTCTGATTTCTCCCTACTCCCTTTTCTTTTTTTACCCCATGTTTTGACCTTGAATTCACTTTTCAAGATACATTGGCTACAGACTCATAGTACACTTTAAAAAAAAAAAGTTAAACATTTTAATAGAAATCCCTGTGTCACAGTTGAATTTCAGATTATCCTATCAAGAGCTAAATAAAAAATAAAAGTTTGACGTTTATAGTAGAGAGGATGAGAGTTTTATCTTTCAGTGGTCTCCTGCAGAATATACTTAAATGGATGCGTCTGTAATAGGGAGCGAAGTTTCATCTGTGTTCTGCATAACTGCTTCCTGGTTCCATGACTGCACTGTGGGATGTGAGAAGGAATTGCAAAGTGAGCATCCTGCTTCCTACAGATAAGTGTATGTGTCCTCCTTATCTTCCTGAACAGAAGTTAAAATAATAGCCGCCCTGTAAATTCAGCTCAGAATTTCAAGTCCACTCCGGATTCTACCGGCTTTCAGTCCTGGGTTGGGACTGTAACACTAGCCTGGGTCAGTCTGTGTCACATCAAATTTCGGGCAAATTTCTCAAAATGTTTTAAGGATGCTTTAGATCTATCAGTATGTTTTCATAATTCTGACATATGCGTATTAATACTTGAATAGTCTGTGTTGATATATATACAGCTCTACAGAGCCGTCAACATATTCAGTGTCAAAATATTAAATTTTAGAAGATACACAGAGTAGTTTCTCACCTATGAGCTTTCCTTGCTGAAATAGTTATGTTGTTTGAACATATGGAGTGAGTGTGTGTGTGTGTGTGTGTGTGTGTATGTGTTTGTGAGAGAGAGAGAGAGAGAGAGATGGAGGGAGAGATGAGGGAAAGGATATTAATGGGTGGAGTACAGAATTAATAGTCAGTGATCAGCTCTGTGCTAAGAGTCCTCACCTCTGTGCCCTATCTGGTCCCACTCATGCAATCACCTGTCCCTGTTCTCACTTGCATGCTCTACAACTCATCATCTAAGAAAATACCTTTTTCTAAAAGACATAGTAAATGAGAACTTATCATTGGGACAGAGAATTGCATTGACATGGCAGTTCCTGGGACCCTGAAACACCACTCGGGTCCGTGCTGCCTGTGATCAGACATCTGATGTCCAGGATCCTGCCTACAGTCTTTTTCTGCTGTGACTGTAAGTGATCTGATGTCCTGAACTGGACAGAACAATTGTGTAATTTCAAGTCTAGGGCCATTGAACACCACTACATGGGCAGTTCAGGTGCCACCTCTCCCATAGAACTTTTTAAAAAAATTAAAATGGCAGGGTGGCCTCGACATGTCAGTGTTTCAGGGATGTCAGCCATCAATGTCCTTGATTCCAATGGGTCGAGCGGAAGAGAAGGACAGCCAGGGGCTGGATGACATGCATCACGGAGGCGGGGTTGTGAACAGAAGAAATTAGATGACAGCACTTGTCAGGACAAATAGATGGAGGTGAATTCCAGCCCACCAGACCTCCAACACCTTTTGGAATCCAAGTGAAAGGCAAGAAAGGAGAAGGACCGCTGCTGTAGCTCAGAGAGAAGTGGGTTTCTTATCCAGCAGATGGGGTACCAATTGCATGCATCATATGAACACACACACACACACATTTTTCATACACATTACTTTTCTACTCAACCTTTTGCACCAGTTCCCCATTTCACTGAGGCTAGAAGCCATGATTCTTATGACGTACTAATCAGCTGATCCAATGACCTCTTCGCTTCCATTCTATTCTATCCTTTGCTCTTCCTTCAAAGATTCTGCTCCAACCATCCTCAAAGTCTTTTCTTAGTCCCTCCTCATTGAAGCCTGTCCTTACTCCCTTCTTCAAAACTGCATCAACTCTACTGCCAGATCTTCAGATCTCCCATATCCTGTTTCATATTTTTTAAGATTGTACTTATCACCTTCTAAGTTGCTTTGTTGTTGGTTCTCTGACTCCTCCTGGATCACTGGCTCCGAGAGGACAGAGATCTTGGTTCCAACCAGCCTGAACAGTGTCTGGCCAGACTTAACTGTTCAAAAAGCTTGTGATGAATAAATGAATAAACTATAGCCGAGATTGAATTATTTTCCCCTTTTGATGGTCACTTGAGATGCCATGATTTTTTTTAAAATCTATAAATGGTGACAACATATTTACTGGGGTATCCTTCAGGGCAGAAAAGTGGAAAGGGAGACAGAAGAATTTGAATCTCTGCTTCCTGAAGGTAATGTCAGATGTGAGCAACTGGAAACACACAGAACATCATGCCAGATAATTCTGAGAACTGCCCTGCAGGGGTACGGTCTTAAAGAAATGGAAGTGATTGTTACTAAAGAATTACTGATTAACACAAATAGCTCTGTACCCTTTAATCCAAATGCTTTCTCTGCGGTGACAGAGCAGAATAAATGAGAGCCTATTAGATACAGGTGGAGCATCACATTTTGAGAAAAGTGCATTAAAACACAGCTCTGGTCATGGTGGCCTCAACTGCTGTCAAGAGAGCCCCAACGTCCAGAGCTGGATTTGAGATTTTAGTATCAGAAGACCCCTATGGCTGAGGGTCAAAGGGAAGACGGTAGATATTCATCATGAGGCCCTTTATCTGCTCAGAAATGGGAGCTTGAAAATAGGATAATTCACAGCAGTGTTTAAAAGGATAGTTTTAAAAAGTAATTATCTGCAGGTCCTTTTTATTGAGACAGCATAATAGGTTTTGATTAAACTTTCAAGGTGTATTAGCAGAAAGGCTCCAAAGGGCTGGTCTGTCTAGGTGATGTTAGCAGAGACTGAGTAGCTCTTTATCAGATCCTTTTGCTTTTCCTTCCTGCATCGAGTACTGCACTATACCTCCTGCCTCCCTTGCTGCTCGGTATGGCTATGTGGCTGAGTTTCATTTAGCAGAATGAAGATGGACGTAGTGTTTGCCACTTTCAAACCTGGCCCATGAAAACCTTCCATGTGGTCCTCTACACCCTTTCCTCTGAGTCCCCAGTAAGATGCTGACTCTCCAGCACAGGTCCCTGGCATCCAGGGCACAGCAGAGTCACAAGTTAGAAGGAACTGGGCTGTTGAAGTCATTGTCATCCACTAGAATGGATTGTTCCTATTGGAAATAAAAGCTTCCAATAGGTTCAGTCTCCGATTTGAGGGTTGTTCTGATAGCTGTTAGCTGAATGCAGGAAACAAGGCTTGTGTTGGTTGAGGCCATACCTGCTACTCCCTGCTCATGTGTGCAACACCCACCTCGTATGTGTAACACAGAGTAAAGCAACGAGTGAGCCCAGAGAAGGCCTTTCCTTCCCCTAGATACGCAAATGCCCAAAACATGTAAAGTTAAAGAACGTATTGGAGGCAGACATATTCTATAACACATCTGTGAAGAACTAACACACAGGCATCAAAACTTAAAGCTAAAATTTAATATAAATATACCATTGTAATTCCAATATCATTTCACTTTATCAAACCTTATCTCAGTTCATATGACACTGCTTGTTTATAATAACACAGGTGAATTTTGTTAGTGGTGAGCAATATTCATATGAAAAGTAATCGTTGTCTCACAGCTGGACATTTGTGGTTTAAATATGAATGATGAAGATGTATCAGAAATGAGATCACATTGCTTTGTATAGTGTTACAAATGGGGTGAAATTTCCTTTGTAAATCTCATCAAAACTTTGCTTTTAGAAGGCTCAGAGTGTTATGTTGGGACAGAACATTTTGTTGAAATACAGTAAGTACCTCTAGTTTCATCATCTCCATTATAAAGTCATAATTTATAATGAGACCAGCCCTTGAGGTAGTTCAGTGAGTGACACTTATTCATAAATGATACCATATGAGGCACTTGAAAAACTTAAATGTCTAAACTTCAAAGATGATTAAGTAATTTTACTTTCTTCTCCCCAGCGCTGTGGCTTCTTTTATATCATGATGTTATTTTCTCCTAGGTTCTGATAAATTCCCTCTCATGTGAATAGAACAGCAGGTTTAGCTTTCATTTGATTTTGCACCATTAAAACGTTGTGTCTATGTTTAATATAAGACGCAGTTGTTTCTATAGACACCTGCTTGCTACAGTTTTCTATTGTCTGTTGAAATAATGCTTTGTGGTAATAAACTACAGCTTCCACATACCAGTACTTTTCCATCCTGTTTCTCTTTGAAGACGTCAATGGTTGACCTGCACTGGATTTAATTAAGATTAATGAGAGACATTAAGTTTTTAACCTTAGTATGTAATTAATGTTTCCAACAATTATTTTCCTAAGTGGAAATTATCACCTGCATTTGTAATCAAATAGAGTATTTCAGAAAATTTTCACTACTATAGCGAATTAAATATATAAATGTGTTTCCATATTGGGTTTTCATTAAAAAATAGTAATGATAATAATTAAGATTTATGGAGGGATTTCTGCACTACAGTGTGCTTAGTACTTCACAAAATTCCATTTTGTAGGTGACAAAGTTACGATGAAGAGTTAATCAATCAGACAAATGAGTTGAGTTTTCTTGCTATATGAACCCTCTTGGGAATGTGGCCATGTGATCCTGAAGCCTGAAGTTTTAACCACAACTTACCACCCCATGGTCTGTGGGAGGGAAAATGAGCCAGTCAGGAGCTGATAACCTAGGATATTTAAGGGAGAGAAGAAGAGAAGGGATGGGAGTTTCTGAAAACAGGTGCTTTTCTCTGATGGACACCAGTGTATAAAAAGATATCCAATAGCTACTAGATATACTCGTATGTCAAATAGCAGGCATAGAGTATTCCAGAAAGGTTCATTTTGGATTTAACTAGAAGGAAATAAGACCAAACCCGGTATAATGATTGACAACACCATTATCTGTTAAGTGGAAAATTCCAGCAGACTCCACAATGGTCTCCCCATTCCACTCTTAGTTTCTTCTATTCATTTGAAACAGAGCATCAACAATCATCTTTAAACATATCAAATCTTTAATTCTTATGAAAGCTCCTTCAATGACTTTCCACTGCACTGAAATCCTCATTCCTTAACCTGTATCACAAAGACCTATTCACTTGCCCCAACCCAGACTTATTTGGGGGGGCTGGCTGCCTTCCTATGCTCAATACTCAGCCCTGTTCTTTCAACATAACGAGGTCATGTTTGAACCTGATATTCTTTCCTTCTGGTCCAGTTTTCCCTCACGTTCTGCTAACTTCTACTCAACATGTACATTTGACTTTAAGTGTGGAGCTTAGTAGGAGCAGATTTCCTGAACTACTTTATCCCACCCAGGCACTCCCTGGTACTCCCTCACGGCACTCTGTTTTCCTTCCTAGAATTTCCAAGAATTGATACATATACACTGATTTACATGTTTGTTTCAGTTTTAAACTCGCTTTTAAAAATGTGAGCTCATGCAACCGTGGAGCTGGACTGCAGAGTGTAAGTCACAGAGTTCACCGCACGGCACCTGTTGACAAGGACAGACCTTTAGCAGATATCCAATAATATACGTTGAACATGTAAGTGGATGGAAGTTTAACATTTCAGTCACTTCAGACCTTTGGCTTCATCTTTTGTTAATACTTAGAGCCTCTCTAAGCTGGATCTGCGATTGAATTAATGAATGTCCCATTACTTCTCTCTCAGGATTCACAATCTATACTGTAAACACGGTACTAAAAATAGTTTTGAAGCAACGAATAAGGAGTAAATTGTAAGCACCCAGTGCAAGTGCCACTGCCCCAGCATCATCGGCGCCATCTTGGAGTTTGTTCAGAAAACCATTACTTGGACTCCACACAAGACCTGCTGAATCAGTCTCTGAGGGTGCAGGTTTTACCTGTGTGTTTTACCTAAGCCCTTCAGATGGATCTTCTGAACACAAATGTTTGAGGATCGATGCTCTACATAAATTTATGTTTTAAGGGCTTATGTATTTCTGTGTGTTTATTAATTAAGCCATGCCTGTAATGTCAAGCCATAGCCCACATGCTTCAGAATGTACCAAAGGAGATAAATTTTCAATACATTCAAGTGTGAGAGCATGTTATTTTCTGGTGTCTGTCCATACCAGAATGAATGTGGGAACAAGTAAAATGTAAGAGGACCATAATTATTTTGCCTAATTTCTTCATGTTGCCAGTTGATAACAGATTTATCATTTCCACATGAGCTCCATCATGTGGCTGAGCTTAGGGGTTTTTTCCTTCTAGTAGTAATGCAGATGATTAAATCACGAGTAGAAGCGTTGGTGCTTTTTGAGAGTTCTATTGCTGGGAGCTATTTGTAATCACGGTTCCTTTGTTGATGTTAGTTGTTGCTGTTAATTATTTGGCACCCTGACTTGGAAATTAGAAAAAAACAGTATGGGCTGTTGGGTCTTCAGTTTCATGATACTATGGTCCCAATCCAGCTCTAGAAAGTTACAGGATAATTCCTGTAATAACTCTGCTTTTGGACTTGAAGTTTTTCCAAATGGATGCTTTTCTTTTATGAGATAAATTATTTCACCCAGCCCCTCCATCTAAATTACAATAAAAAGAAGTGCATACCATGTTTGGTATTTTTTATGTAGCAAGCGTGAGAGGAGATGGGGAGGCTCAGATAAAACAAAGCCTGTTATACCCACAGTTCCCAGGGACAAGAGGCACAGCAGGCGCTGCAGGGCCACATAAGGAAGCCACCACTTGGTCAAGAGGAAGAAGGCAGAATGGAGGGAGAGCTTAGGCTACAGCTTTTAATGGGTTTCTACAGGACAGGCAGGTGGGCAGTCTAGGATTAGTCAGTTTGAGTGATTTGGGTGGGCACTGGACTCTCGTCATGGTCCCTAGTTGTCTGGCCTCTGGCCCTGGGATGATTAAAGTGGAGGAGCATTGCCTCCTGCGTGTATTGTCCAGGTGTGGGGGTCAGGCTCTGGGTTGGTTCGTTTGTGTATCAGACACACACCCCTGGCTGGACACTCAGTGAATCCCAAGAGTTGGCTAGGTCAGGGAGGGTCAATCCCTCCTCCGCCAGAAAGGATTTTTGTGATGTGAAACCATCATAATATACGGAAAATTAAAAATACTTATAATACAGGGTGCGTGTCTGTGTAACTGAACACCTATGGTTTTGCATGATATTTAATTATAAAAATAATGTAAAGGACTTCATCATATGCCAAAACAGAAATGGCCAAAACCAATCACAGATTGATTTTTTAATATTAAAATATTATAATATGTATGAGAAATACAGTTCTGCCCTGGCTGGTGTGGCTCAATGGATTGATCACTGGTGTAGGAACCAAAGGATCACTGATTGGATTCCCAGTCAGGTCACATGCCTGAGATTCAGGCCAGGTCCCCAGTAGGGGGCACAGGAGAGGCAACCACAGTTTGATGTTTCTCTCCCTCTCTTTCTCCCTCCCTTACTCTTTCTCTAAAAATAAATAAATAAAATATTTTTTTAATTTTTTTTATTTATTTTTATAGAGAGGGGAAGGGAGGGAGACAGAGGGAGAGAAACAGCAATGTATGGTTGCTCCTCACATGGCCCTCACGGGGGACCTGGCTCGCAACCCAGGCATGTGCCCTGACTGGGAATCGAACCAGGACCCCCTGGTTCCCAGCCCGTGCTCAATCCACTGAGCTACACCAGCCAGGGCAAATAAAATCTTTTTAAAAATACACAGTTCTTGTCATCAATTTGCTCAAAATTACTTAGAAAATTTCACTAATCACTATAAATTACAATATAAATATGTTAAAGATTTGGAATCTCTTTACTCCACAGAATGTTTAATAGTTTATAGACCTCATTAACCACTTAACTGAAACACTCACACTTCAATTGCTCCTTATTCTCTAAGTCCTATTCTATAAGTCAAGCCTCTATGTGTGTAAAAATATCACCATAATTAGGAAAATGGTATTTCATTGATGGCACACCAAAAAACAGTCAATTTGTAAGCAAAAAAAAAAAAATCTATAGTTAAATGTTAATTCATGAAAGAAATAGAAGTTATCAATTTGAAAAGACCACAGTTATTCTGCATTATGTCTATTGAATATAATGTTATTGTCTGTTGCAAAAGTAAATTATGAAACAAGCTAAAGTCAATAATTCTCTCTTCAATATTTATATATTCCACTCCATTCCATTGTGACATTAAGCTTATGTGACTTCCTCAGGTTTCTGTAATGCCTTTAACACATTCAGCATCGCTTCCCATTATAGTTTACAAAATTACCTTAAAATCCAATTAGAAGACTTCATTTTATTTCTATTACACCTTTGAAGAAACATTTGAGTCATGTAAAGTTCATGTCTGTATGGATAACTGAAAGTTCATAAATAAAGTAAAAAAAATATCCAAAGAATAATTTAAATGTCCTGAAGATAATCATACAGAAGTAAAGTAAAATTATACATGTATATATAAAACATAAATGCCTTAATACTTGCTTAGCACCATCTGCCAAGGAAAAGATGTAACTACAATAGCTGAGAGATAATCTTTCTGTCTAGAGAAGAAATATAGAAGGAGTAAATAGCAAAATGGTTCCGATTAATGCCAATTGAGCATCTTTGTGAATGTTCAACTCAGAATATTTGGTATCTAATTTATTTTCTGATTGCTTTTGCTTTGAAAGTGCATCTTTTCATGTATTTTAATCTTTAAATTCTGCTTCATCATGCATGTTTTCATGTTTGCTTTTCTACATCAGGTAAGGAACTGCGGGCTGAAAAGATAGAAATGGAAAAACAAAACGAGTTCCTGACCCTCACGTTTCTTCTGCCCTTGCTCCTTAGGCCCCATTACCACCCGGTGATGATGAGAGTCCTAACAAAGATTCCCATGCTTCCCCTTTTGCCTTCCTACAAACACCTAAGTGAAAACATCCAAAATTTATGATGTTTAATGTACCAAAGACAAATAACATAAAAGAACTCTTGGCACACTGTGAAGAAATTTTGTATTTTGTGAGGCTATTTATGATTTTTTCCCCACTGCAACCATCATTAGGCATTATATTCAAAATTTAAGATATGAAATTGCCATGTAGATTGGTCAATATACTTAATATCAGTTACTTAACATGCTCTCCAAAAATATTTTAGAGTTCTCAGAAAGAATACTTTATTGTCTAGTGTATTTCATCAGATCGATGCTTTAAGAATAACATTTTAAATGCATCCCTTATAAAAGTAATGTAAGAGATTCTCCATTTTCAAAAATACTCTCCATTTTGTAGCAAGAGGTATTCAAATGCAAATTAATTTACAAATCATATTGTATTTATGCAATATACATGTCTACCTTTTAGAAATGCTCTGTATAAATTAACTAAAAGAACTTTACCATTCTCAACTATGTAATTTTCTTACATATTTTATCATTTGAAAATGAAAAAAAAACCAAATATATCTCAGTTTTCCAGGAACCTGATTAATATTATTAATTGTCAATATGGAAAAAGAAGAATATGTAAATATACTGAAAGATATGAACAAAATTTCCCTAGGAAATTGAATGCGGCCCGAATAATGCAGGACTTTTAGAGAGGTAAACAAGAAATATGAAATATTTGTGGTAGGATTAAAAAGCACAAATTCACTGTTTACTCTTTTGCAAGAATGCTTATCAGTCAACTTATATAAAAACTGATTGTATAATTATTGCACTAAGAATAGTTTTAAACTATGAAGACCTACGGACTCATATAATTCCATATGCAACATATAAAAATAACTAGTATCAAATAAGTTCTTGTAGGGTAACATAAAAAACCTTAACCCAGATGCACAGTTGTTCCCATATACATTGAAAAATAACTCAAGGATTGGTTTGCCACATTGCAAAAATATGCACTATTATCTACATTTAAAAATCAGGACAAGTAAATTGCTACATTAACCTTTTGAAATTGCAATTTAATTATTCTCCATACAACAGTTCACATTTACATGAGTTTTTCTCCTAAATTAATGTGTTGTTTCATTTAATTGCTCAAATGGTGTTCAAAGTTCTGCTTTTTACAAGCACATCAATACCAGTTTATCTGGGGAAAATGCATGTCTTTAAAACCCCTCCTTATGAAAATGGCGACATAATGTTTGCCAAAATATTTAACAGTGTAAAGATAAATGCATCATGGTATTTTAGAATTGTCCTAGATGTAAAATACATAACACAGCTATGAATTATCTATGGAAAGGGATTTTGTCACCAGTCTTTAATGCTATTTTCATCAAATCATTGAATACAATTACTTGCTAAAGCATCCCAGGTACAGTATACTCCCATAGCCCATGCCCAAAGCAGCGTCTGTTGAAACTGTTTGAATTTTGTCCCTTTTTCCTCCTTAGTTTTTATAATTATTTGAAAAGGCATGGGCATACCAAGTCATTGCAACTTGACTATTGTACTGTCGGTAAGGGCTGGTCCTCAGAAATATTTACTCACACACACGCACACACACGGAGTGACATGAAGTTAAGGGACACAAATGTCCTCGAACGGTCTCCCTTGTTTCCAGTCCCCTCCATCCATGTACGTGGTAGCAGATGGCACATTTGATGCAGTTAGCCGTGCTCAATGAGGATGCTGCTCCCAGCACTATTAACTGGGGATCTTAGGGAAATCATTACCTCCCCTGAGATTCACTGTCTTCATTATAACACGGGGATTAGAATATTCCCACATAGAATCATTGGAAATGTTATCTTCATTCACTTGAGGTTCCTCTGTCCTCTGAGATGCCTTCTAGTGATTTCCATGAATTTTGGGGGTAGGCGGCTTTATTACTTCTGCCTCAAAGTTTCTGGGTCTCGCTGCCTACAAGTTATTCTGTTTTCTTCTTTCTGATTTTCAACTCAATCCTCCTTTTCTCATTCTCCACAAATATCATTTTCCAAATATCTTCAATGCAATTGAAGATAAACTTAGTATGGTATTTTGTCATTTAATCCTGGGCACAATATAAAACCAAATAATGGGAGATTAAAATCCTGTGTCTTGAAAGTCCTTGAGCACTCGAATGTCTCACTGATTCTGAAAATGTCTGTTTGACTCCATTGTTTAAAAAAAGGCAAAGCATTTGCATCTATAATGAATTTAAGCAAGTGGAGCCCAAATATAAGGAAAATTGCAAATAGCATTAGCAATGACTTCAAAGGGAAAACGACAGCAGGCATTTATTAAACTAAACAGAACCTGCCTACAACAGCCTGTTGTAAAAATCTGGAAAGCTAGATCATACTGGGCCCAAAGCTGCACCCTCTCTCAGAAGTTCAGGAATCAATACGTCAAGCTTAGGGAACAAGGGGAGAGACATGGCTGAGCTCAGAGAAAATCAATACCACTAAGAAGTGGGTAAGTCTGTTTTCTGGGGGCAATTCTGAGGCACCTGGGCCTTCATTTACCAGGAGTATGCCAGCAAAGGTGAGGTGGGCAGCAGAGAGAGGGAGAACATGGGGTGGCATGGAAAAATCGAAGCGTGAGTGCCCAAGGTCCAGTGTTTGGGGGAAGAAAGGAGAAAGAGACAAACCCTAACATGGTGAAGTCTCCATCCTCTCTTCACGGCTAGTTGGTGACAAAACACTAAGTGGACTTTTCAGCCTTCTGCAAAAAGCTCTGACAGTTTCCTCCAAAGTTAAACATGCATTGCACCCTTTGATCTAGCAATTTCACCCTTTGGCACTGGCACAAAAGAAATGCAAATGCACACAAACACAGCCCCACAATGACAAATAAACAAAAGCATCAGAAAAGAATCTTCAAACACTTGTTATGTATAAGAGTCAAAAGTTGGAAACTCCAAAATGCACAAGGACAGGTGACAGGTGACACAGTGATCTAACATGGACTCTCTCTAGTGTACCTGTGCCTACCTCAGAAGGTCATCTAGAGTTCTCCTCAGCAGTTTCCTGATCTGGGCAAGCCTTTTATGACCAACTCAACATCCCCAACAGTGAAGGAATCGCCTTTCTGACTGTTCTCCTCTCAGACTGACTGGTGCGTGGGGAGAGGGAGGGCTAGGGAGATGCTTGGTAGACCACAGTAAGCTCCACCTCCATGACAGCCCTTGGCAAGGTGCCTCCTTCCCCTGGTTGGCAGCCCCAACACTCTCTTTAGATGGAGCGGCATTTAACATATCATTCTCAGTGTTGAGTCTGGCATAAAATACTTTTACACACACACACACACACGCGTCCAGCAAAGGATCATGCAGGACTTTCCAACCAGGGTGACTTTGGTCCCCTCAGGACAGGTGGCAATGTCTGGAGACATTTTTTATGTTTGCTACACAGGTGGAGGATACTGCTGCATCTTGGTGTACAGAGACACATCATTCTCCATCCTCCTGTGCACAGCGCACCTGCCAAAGCAAAGAATGATCTTGTCCAAAACGTCAGTCAAAAGGGCCAAGGCTAAGAAAGTCTGAGTTACAGGAAATTTCTAACTGCAGACTTCCCCAGAGAAACCATAAATCCCAGCGAGGGTCGGAAAGCCATGTTCAGACAGGTGACACCTTGTAAGGGTGAGCTTCTGTGAAACAAACACACTACTGCCATCAGCCACAGCCATTTGCAGTGATAGGAAGCACTGTCTTCTCAACCTTCACACATCAAGTCATTTCAATAAGCCCACACCGTTACGGCGAGAAGTAATTACAACTAGAAATGATAGCAAAACCATATTCTCAAAGGACAGTGTTGTGCAGTAACCTAATGATGCAGGTAGAATATCGTTTAGTGCATTTTAGAAGAATTATGAAGAACACAGTCAATGACATTATGTTATGTCCTTTAATATATAGCATAACGGTTTAAATATGAAAGAAACACAGTGCCTTCAACGGATGCAGAGGTAAATCTACTTATTTTCAAATGCAGTTTAAACCTAGCCAAGGGGTGTACTTCTTTCTGCCATAATTTACATAAATTTATTTTGAAAAGATAATTTTTGGCTTTATATTTTTGGACCAGAAATAAATGGTAAGTTTTAGAAAAGAATATCTATTCCTAATTCACCCACTTTTATCCACACCTGTGAGCCAAATGTTATTCAGTAAAATTTCCCTTATTGAAAAGAATGTATACAAAGATTTTATGTTAACATATTCAGTGAATGGCACTTAAAATATACATCTATTATTTCATTGATATTTATTGAGCCTACAGTTAAATGCTAAAGGCACACCAATAAAAAGAAAGATAAATGCCCTTGCCCATATAAATATCACACTCTACATTTTACATTAAATGGTTTATATTTAGTCTTAGTTAATATTGACCAAAATGAGCAACCATCATTAATTCCATTCATAACAAAATTTTATCATATACATGGCTGGAAAAATGTAGGTTAATAGTAATAAATAATACAATACTTACTAAATTAAGAATATAAGAATAAACTCTGTGCTTTGTGTACTCATGACTGTAAACCTAATTTTGTCCATCCCTGTATATTGACTATTGATTTGTTTCAGACAATTTTGGGTTTTTTTATTTAAAGATTTTATTTCTTTATTTTTAGACAGAGGGGAAGAGAGAGAGAGAAACATCATTGTGTGGTTGCCTCCCACACACCACCCACTGGGGACCTGGCCCACAACCCAGGCATGTGCCCTGACTGGGAATCGAACCAGGGACCCTTTAGTTTGCAGGCCGGCGCTCAATCCATTGAGCCACACCAACCAGGGTTGGCTACTGATTTTAAAAGATCACTCAGAAAAGCTACATATCAAATATGTATATGTTCCATATTCTAAGAATGATCAATTTTTAGTTTATATTATAAATTAAGAATACAATTCCTCAGCAATTCATGTATATATGGCACATTACATGTAAAATAAACTCATATACATTTATATAAAAATCAAAAAGGTCATATTTTAATAACAGGTTCATTAATAATCTACGATATTTTGAAAAAAATCTTTCACAGGGATACAAATTACAGTTTAGGGAATATACTAAAAAATATTGTTATAATAGGTATGGTGCCGGGTGGGTACGAAACTTACTGGAGGGAATACTTTGTAAGTTATATAAATGTCTAACCACTACGCAGTATACCTGAAACTAATGCATACTGAATGTCAATTGCAATTGAAAATAGATATTTATCTTGAATTCATACTTAAGATATTAAGTAAATAAAAGATATTAAGGTATTCCATAAACTAAAGCACAGAGATTCCTACCTTACAGACATCAATTTGATTTCCAGACCAGATCTGAATTGAGTGCAAGTGTGACCATCTGCTTTATTTGGTGGCTAATCTTAAGTGAATTGGAAGTCTCAGTTCAGCCCATGCCTCTCTAAATCAGGTCATGTTATTAAGAATGACTGTCATTAAATTGGACTAATTGAGACCCACAGCGGTCTACATCTCAGATAGCAGGATTATTGGGTCACATTTTGAAATCAGCAGGGTGTCTTACATGTCACTTTTAAGAGTGGATACCATAGAAATGTCATGGGATTTCTGCCTGGTAATTTTAACATGACTTGATAAGATATTTTAAAAGAAAAAATACATAACAAAGAGACATATACATATTTGAAAGTTTCACAAGACAGGTAAAGAGATTCTTGAAGCAACTTGAAAATGTACTATTCATCAAAGCCTATGAAGTTCTAGTGCATCCGAATATGTAATTCACAGCACACCGTATTGAGGTCATGAGAAATCCACAATCTCTCCCGACTTAGACTGTGTAAAGTGGTAGAAGGAAGGAGAAGATAAAGTACAAAATCACTGTAGTACCAAACTAGATACCAGCATCACTGAGAAGCTGTAGTGTAATTTAGCATTTCCTTCATTCATTTACTCAAGTATTTTAAAAAAATATATCATATTATGTCAATACTCACCACTCTTTTATAATACCACACTTACATTTCTCCAGTACATGTGCAAATATAAGAATTGATTACAACCGTAAGTGATAATTAACCTGTACCATAAAGTGACTGTTTTACATATACGAGGTGGGGCAAAAACAGGTTTAAAGTTGTTGGTATGGAAAATAATACAATAAGTAACAAATGATAATATAAGAATAAACTCTGTTCTATATACTCACAAGTATAAACCTACTTTTGCCCCTGTATGATCTATACAATTATTCACACCTATTTGTATGAGTGTGTGTGTGCGCGTGAAATAAATCAGTAGGATAACAGTGACTCATCAATTTCTCCTCATTCTCCGAGCACTAGTGCACACTCTTGGTCCAGGGGTGGTCATGTGGAATCTTTCACTGGATGATATTGGTCAGGATGTTTGGAATGGACCCTGCCATGCATCACCCCAATCTCCCCTTCGGATTGATGGGCTGCTGGCAGAAAGGGCCTCAGCTGTCAGCCATCTAGAAAGAGTCAAGTCACATCCAGTGACCAGCCAAACATTGGAGTATAAACCTCAGGGATTCAACCTCAACTAGGTACAACTCTGGAAGGTCCTCCCATTTCCAAAGCTCTTGATGGGGCCAGCTGATATGTCCATCAAGATTTCACAGTAGAGACCTGGCTGGTGTAGCTCAGTGGATTGAGCGCGGGCTGGGAACCAGACGGTCCCGGTTTGATTCCCGGTCAGGGCACATGCCTGGGTTGCGGGCCAGGTCCCTGTTGAGGGCCATGTGAGGGGCAACCATACATTGCTGTTTCTCTCCCTCTCTGTCTCCTTCCCTTCTGTCTAAAAATAAATAAATAAAATCTTTAAAAAAAAAGATTTCATAGTAGACAATGTCTCACTTTGCTCACTCTGGCTTCTTGTTCTTTGCTACCTCAGCATTAATTCCAGAAATGCTCCCTACCTGATGAAGTGTAGGCACACTTCCCTCCACCACCGCATCTGCTTCTGGGGGAACTGCAGTGGGGTTCAAGATCCGCACTGACAAAAGTCATCATGCATGACTGCAGGGACTGGATTCACCATGGCTCTGCCATGGCTTCTTTGGAGAGAATCTATTTACATATTTCTTGGAGAATTGTTTAGATTCATAATGGATTATCAAATCTGTTCAGCTGGTAATGGGGATGCACAGGAAATAAAAAGTATCACAACAAATATAAAAAGCAAGTTTATAGACTCTGGAGTCCTTTAATAAAGTCATGAAATCAACAGTGAATAAGTAAAAACAGGAAGCTAGAGTTCCATAGGCATCTTTGGACATTATGCAGAACAGTGCTATATTCACCCCAACTGCACTGATTTAGTGCTATCATGGTTCTGGGACTGGAGAATTAATACAACAAATATCAATATGGATAATTAATATGGCAAAAAAATCAATGAGGTAAAATATTTGCCTTTGCAAAACCCAAATAATTTTTGAAGAAAGCAGTAATCCCATTTCAGGAACTAACTTAAGTGTTAACTTTTCTTAGAAAGTTATTTCATATTAAATATACATACTCATGTTTTGTATAGCTTCCATGTGGTAGAAATCAATACATTAAAACTCTTAGTATAACACTATCCACTCAAATTATGAAGCTCTCTTCACTAATGATGGAATTAAATGAGGCCAAATTACTGTAAATGTGTTCTTCCAAAAACACCATCTGGATTCTTGACAGAATTGGCAGCTGGAAACTTGGTTCTTAAATTTCCCATTACTCTTGGCCTCTAATCTGGTTAGTCCATCAAAAGCTAAGTTAACTAACAAATAGACTATATGCTTTGGTTATGTCACATTCAAAACAATATTCTACAACACAACAGATAAAGTTCTCCATCATTTACCATCTTCTATTTAAAATGGTTGTTCCCTGATATTTTCATATAAAATAGCATATTTAGTATTTTAATTCATTCGCCTTTGTTCGTGCATCAAAGCTCCTAAACCCATGAGATCTAAGACCACTTCATTTTTGTTCAATGTTATAAGACCAGCACCTAGGACAGCTCCTGGTACTCACAAAGCATTTGTATATTGCTCATGGTATTATTCATGTGTTACTGAATAGGTGAGCAAATCCACAAATAAATGAATGATACATTGAATGAATGAATCCATCTTTCTATCTCTCAGAATGAGTTATTTGTATATCACATGCATTTTCCTTTCAATTAACTAATTTAGAAAATAAACATGCACAAAAAAATCAATTATGGCAAAGCGAAACTTGTCCACTAAGAAAAGAGAAATGTCTTCAGGCAAGAGTTGAGCTGGAAAGGTATCATTTGATTACACAATTTATGCAGAAAAGATTTATCTTAGGCTGCCAACAAAGGTTCCAGTTTAAACATAATTAGAAAAACCTTAGCCAACCGTAGAAATGTCCTCAGAAAATGTATTGATACAACAGATGTTTCCTTTCACAGAATGGGGAAAAAACTAAAACAAATATAGCTTTCTCTAAGGAAAGGAAATTTAAAATGATCAAGTCTTCCTCAGAAGAGTTATCTGGACTATTTAATATCACAAGTAAACAAATCAAGATCCAAAAGTTACCTGGGCAACATAAAAGAAAGGAATCTTTAGATCTGACACGTGTTCTGTGTACCGGCTTTACCAAGTCAAGACAGAAGAGAACTGTCTGTTACTCAAGAGAAACAGTTCATTGTTGCTCCGGATGCTTAAAGAAATCATTTAGAGACCAAATTTAGACCCTGCTGATCAAGATTAGAAGTTTCGATACTCACCGTTTCTTCCAATAATTCCAGAGCCCATCCAGCCCTTAGAAATCGATTTTAAATAACTAATTTCAAAAGATATGTGTAAAGCAAGGGAGGGAGGTGGGTTTGGATGGGGGGAGGGGAGGGAAGAAAATGCAGACGACTGTAATTGAACAACAATGAAGTAATAAAAAAAAGATGTGTAAATTGTAATGTCAACTACTTATATTTCTTTTGATGTCAGTTATATCTATTAAACTATGCATCTATACCCTGTTCACTGGACAAAGCAAGCCAAACAATGAAATCACCAATCTGGCCAGAACTGGCATACTTTGCCCATGACAGAAAAATTGCTTGTTTCCTGACTCTGAAAGGAGAGAGCACCTCTCTAGTAGCCATCACTTTGGTCCCTTGCCATTCGGCAAGGCAAGGCTGAAAATAGCTTTGAATGTTAAGTTTTTCATTGTTTATTTTAAGGATCTCAGCAGGTTAGCCCACCCCTCTCATTTTTAGATAGTAAGACAGTTAATTAGGATTAATGCCTTGCTAGAAACTATTCTTTTTTTGAATGGTTATGAAGATCCGGAGCTCTAAGGAACTAAGTTCCTCTTAGATATCACAGTTTTATTTATTTCATTCTCAGGTGCTAAACTTCATTTAGAATTCTGAGATATTTTATATGTCAATTTTTCAGGGTATGTGTAGTTCAATCTTGGCCACCATGGGGAACTCAGTATAAAATGAAACACTTTCTAGAGATACACGTATCCTCCCCTAGCAAGAACAGTTTAAGCTTGTGGTTCCTTATTAGTTGTCAGCCAAGTATCTGTATAGATCTTATGGCACTAACCTTGTTCTTGCTCTAGGTTGGCTTTGACGTTGTTGCCATATATTATGTACCATGGCACTAAACAGAGTGCCTTACTGCCGACCAAATAGTAGGAATAAAATGTAGACTGGAATTACCTATTTCACTAAAATCATCTGCTGCTTAATGTGTAGAAGAGGATCATGATTTTTTCTAAATTGCATTTTTTGAAATACAAAAAAAAGGTAGGCGTTGTATATGTCTTATGGTTCTACACAAAAAATAAATAGTTAATGAACAATTTAAATTGTTGTAGCAAATTGTACCAACCAATGTCTGAAAATATTGGGTGGTGATGCTTGGTAACTGTTGCAAGGTATGGAGTGCCTCGGGTTCTGCTACTGGGGACGGAATGTTCAAGGCACATGTGTTTCATCATTCAATCACTTGTCAACTTATTTATTATAGGAATAAAGTTGATTTTTGTGTCTGAATAGATCCATGAAGACACAGTCTGAATGAAAAATTAAAACACAACCTGGTAAGTGGGCTTTGTAGCAGGACCTCTTTTCTGATTCCAGATACACAGGTTCAGAGAAACCAATTTTCCACTTTCTCCCAGAGAAAGAGGAAATTGAAATCACCACTTGCTGAAAAGAGCAACCAGCAGCTCAATGAGACTTCTCCTTAACAGGCAACTGAATAAAAGTCAGGGGGTACAATTAAGATCATTGAACCTTCAAGGGAACTGGGTGTATCTTTAAATAAACAAGTCAATACATGGTGCTTATTCTGTGAGTTTGAATTGGTTCTAACTGAGCAGAAATGATCTAAGATATCAGGTGGCTTAACTATATTTTAAATTAGTTTATTTCTTAAGTTCAAATGAGCTACAGATTTATGTAAAATCTTTGTAATATTTTTTAACAGAAAGCACAGTGTATACTGAATCAACTAGTGAACTTTCAAGAATATTTAATTTCACATTTACATTAAAGTCTGTGTGGTTTAGGCTGAAGCCACACAGATTATGAATATTATAAAAATAAAGCTCTGAATGTGATTGTGCTTTAGGAATTTTATTCTGAGAAAACAACTAAATAATTAGCATGTACACCACCTAGAATCCCTAAACTACTTAGACTCTCAAAGTAAAAATATTGCAGTAATCTATCCCCTTATCATTCAGTAATATCCTGGGCTAGACCTTTGCAAGCTCAACATCGATAAAGCTGATAACTTTTACTGGTTTGGGGTTTTATTTATATTTCTCTTTGGTATTTAATCATGTGCTTCATTAGATATTCTTGTTAAAGGGGAATTTTTTTTTCATTCAAATATCATTTTAAACACAAAAAGGATCTACATAGTAAAAGATTCAGATATATTGCAATCTTTTCAAAAACTTCCAATTCAAAATTAAACAATAAGAAGTCTACTTAGCACCATGGTACAGTAGATACAGCTATAAAACGGGAGGAGTTGGCCTCTTGTAATTTTAGCTAACGGTCTCGTCTTAACTTCCTATTGATTTTCTAAAGAGCAAATGAAAATGGAAGTTTGAGGGGAAAATCTATTAAGTGGGTTCCAGTAATACTGCAATTGAGACGAGTTCTAATATGTCTATTAGTGTGAAATCCTTTGTAAGGAATTTTGGATTAAAGTCTAGAAAGGTTAGATGGCTACCAACATCAATAAAATAGACTTATAAGTAAAGCCAGGTGAAGAAGAAAACATCTGACTGAAACACGTATGAAAGTTCAAATACACAATGCAGGTAAGTTTGGGGAAGTTACTTAAGTTGTACATTCCTCATTGTACAATTGATATATTACCTATGCAATATATGAGTGTCCTTGATGTGTCTTTTTAACTTCATATATAAAATTTTTCAATCACAAAAAAAGAGGGAGATTCATAAAATAAACAGCCGTATACCTATAACCTAGTCTAGATTGGACAATGGTTATAGTTTGTCATACTTATTCATCCATTTTTTGTGAAATCATTTAAAATATATGACTGATAACATTTCACTCCTAAACATTTCAGTACGCAACTCAAAAGAAAGATATTATTCTACATAGCCGCATATAATTTTCACAACCAAGTCAAAAATAGTTCCTTAATGTCATAAATGCCCAATCCATATTCAAATTTCTCCAACTGTCCTGAAGTGTCTTTTACAGCTGGGTTGTTCTAGCTGGGACCCAGACAAGGCTAGGAATTCAATTTACTGTCATTTTCCTTGTGTCTACTCTAGTTTATAACAAGTGCGCCCTGGCTGGTGTAGTTCAGTGGATTGAGCGCGGGCTGGGAACCAGAGGGTCCCGGTTCGATTCCCAGTCAGGGCACATGCCTGGGTTGCAGGCCAGGTCCCCAGTGAGGGCCATGTGAGAGGCAACCACACATTGCTGTTTCTCGCCCTCTCTGTCTCCCTCCTTTCCCCTCTCTCTAAAAATAAATAAATAAAATCTTTAAAAAAAAAAATATATATATATATATATAAACAAGTGCTTCCTTTTGTCTACTTCCAGCTCCCATTGCAGAGATCAGGGAAAGTATTCTTTAGAACGAATAATATATATATATTTTTTTGGTGGGGGGTTGTTGGAGTGTTTACCTGTGTTGTCATTTAGCAAGTTATTTTACTCTCTGCAGTTTTACACACAGAATTTAGACCTATCAGATATGCCGATTCAGGTGCGACATCTGTGGGAAACTTACTTTACCGGTTGTGGTGGGATGCAGGAGGGCAATGACTTAGGGGAGGAGGGGTAGTGAATTCGCGACTATGAGACAGATTCTGTGACACAGGTCCTCTTAGTCTATTTTTTCTAGACGTTGTTTAGATGCTCACTTAGGAACATTAACTGGGCTGTGGATTTTTCATTTTAAAATGCATACCGTTAAATTAACTTTCAGAAAGAAAAAAGAGCATCGCACATTCCGTTCTATAGCACCGTATCACGACGCTATGCAATGCCCGGTTGTCCCAATAGCGCTGCTGAAATAATCACACCGAAGTGACGGAACAGGGAGTGACGTATGGAGTGAACTTGGTGTCATGAAGATCTTCTGTACTGCAAATGCAGAGCGCCGGGTTCAGAGCAAAAAAGCTCACAAGACGATAGACGGTAGTGTGCACGTGCTCACCAGGTGAGACACTTTGGCAGCGCCCTGTGTGTGCAACATCTGTTGCGATGCTCAGCAAAACTGTAATTAATTGCTGATAAGAGAAATGAGCCTCCTCAGGAAAATCCCTAGAATCCCTGAAATTTCTAATTCTTGTCTACTGCTCGTGTCCTTTCCTGTCAAGTAAGCACGCTCCTCGGTCACCTTTGGAAGGGCAGCGAAGTTGGGCAACACCGTTAGGAAAGGAGGGCAGAGGTGGTCGGATGTCACGACAGAGAGAGCAAATAAGCCAAGTTAAAAATTTTAAAACGCAGTGAACCAACCACAATAGAAGAGAGACCAAGATAATGTGTACAATGGCGCGTAATACAAAAAGGAATGAAATGTCCCCAAACCTCCACTTCTCTTATCCGTCCTCATTTTCAGCTGAAGACCCTTCTCAGATTTCCCTGAAAAGTTAAAACCAATCAGAAAGAAACCTCTAACAGTCCCGGCCCATCTTCCAATATATCCACAAGTCGCCTTTCTTTCTAATTCTTACAAACTCTCCCTGTTCTCATCCAAACCAGAACTCTGAGCTTATGGGCCCTTCCTGACCGCCACTCAAGCATGGGGTTTCTTCAGGACGCATGCTTGGTGTTCACTGTGCCTGAAATGGTTCTTCCCTCAACTAGTTCAAGTATATTTCTCTCCTCCTTAAGGCCCCACTCAGAAGTCAACGCTCTCAGTAAAGCCTTTTCTGAATACCTTTTACAAAAAGAACCCCCCACACACAATATCATGGCACTCCTTACCCACGTTGAAACTGCTTTGTTTTCCTCCGGAGTATTTTTCATCCTCTGTGTATATGTGTGTATGTATATATGTACGTACTTTTATTTTTTACTCCTCCCATTAAAATATGAATTTCTTGAGGGTAAAGACTGAGTTGATTTATAGTTTGTATCCCAAGAACCTAGAGAAAGCCTAGCATAGAGTGAGGGCATGATAAATATTTATCGAATGAGTACATGTATGCGAGGATCAAACTGTACAAATTCTTGCTTTTGGAAAAAAAGCAGTTTGGACTTTATTTAGAGACCAACTGGGAGTTCTAATAGATTTAAAATATCGACATCTGAGAGCATTGCTTTAAAATATTAACCTGCAGTGCTCCGCAGGAACGCACGACAGGCGGGGGTCGAAGGTTATCGGAAGCAGTAAAAAGTTCTGCGGTACTTTATGGACTCGGCAGACATGAATAAGCAGGGGCCTTATTCCAATATTAGTAATAGAGGCAGAAAGATACTTAAGGTTCGATTGAAACATCACTACTGAGACTTTGGAGAACTACTCCCTATGTTGCCATGGATTTTCCAACATTACATTTTACTTTTGAGATCCACATTCAGAGCAAACACTTCCTGAAATTTGGGCGGAGAAGACTATTTCCCGGGATGCCACATGGTTTGGGATCTCCAAAGCATCGCGGACAAGGATCTGTGGATTGGTTTCCTTGACGGACCTTCCAGTGGAGCAGAGTCTCTGACTTCCGCCAGCCCAGGCCCTGCTCCAGCCAGCCCTCGCTGATCTCGGCTCCCTTCCCCTTTCCGACCTCCGTTTGAATGGGGTTCCCAGGCCTGACTTCAGGCATCAGTGCCTCTGCCGGCCCGTTCATCCAAGGGTTGTGCTCCTTAAAGTGCCAGAGGCTCAAGCTCACCAAAGGGCACAACTTAGATGAACCCACAGAAAAGCTCTTATTAAATAAGAGCTCGAGGGAGCCTGTGCAAAACTATGAGAGAGCTGTCATTTTTCTGGACAATGAATGTACTTTTCCATCAAACTCCAAAGCCAAGTAATATCCATCAGCCAAAACAAATATGGATCATTGCAATTTATCTTTTATCTATACATGTATATTTGTCTTAGGAAATTATTTTTGAGAATATAGACCAAGTGCTTCACTGTTCGGAATATTTAACTTTTTTGTGACATATCTCGTGTTCTCAATAGATATCTAATCAATTTGAATAAAACTGAGTGAAAAAAATGCTAAGCTTCTCTGAGAGTCTGTCACCTCATCTCATTCTGTGATCATGGATACCTTGTCACGGAGACATTCTGCCACCTGTCCTCGTCACTCTCATTCACTCTGTGCATTACTTTTCCCACACTTACCATCCTCCAAAAGAGTATGGCATTTGCCTATTTTTGTTATCATGTATTGTCTGTACTTCAAAACGATTAGAGAGTAGCTGTTTTATAAAAGCAGACTTTTAACACTCCACCCTACCCCCACACTATTCCACTATGGCTTTTAACACTGCCTAGCACAAAATAAGTGCTCAGCAAATATTTTTTAAATGGATGAATAACAGAAGGAAACACATCCCTGAAAAGCACATACCTGTGTTGTGGATTAAATTATTTCCAATGCTTATTATTTTGACTGGTGCTAGGCACAGCTAAAAGCAAATAGCGGTGATTCTATAGGGAACTGAAACAGCATGGCCCAAAAATCCATCTTTGTTATGGACTGGCTTGATTCAGTAAATAAATTTAGAACACAGGTTCTTAATTTATGTGAACCTCATGTCCCTCTGAGGATGGAATCCAGGGGTCAACACATTATGAATAAATGTGTAAATTAAACAATATGCTTTCAGCATATTTAAGCAGAAGATTTCATGAAAAAAAAAGTCTTGCCACAAGCCTATTTCTGAATACATTTCACCATGTCAGCCAGCTCTCCCACCCCCCAAAATGACTGGTCCCACTGGCCTGGCTGGATGAAAATCAGAATTGCCTATTACACAGAGCCAGCCCTTCAAAACTTTGGTCCTACTGGGTGCGTTTATGTGTGAAATCAAATACTATCTCTATGCTGATGAAAATGATGATATAGTTTATACTTATAAAACCTGATCGTATTCTGGGTGACTTTTAAATTAAAAATATACAGTAAAGCATTTCATTGTATTCATAATAAAGTCCTTTAAATATTGAAATACCATAACTACTTTAGCATTTGGTACACATATAAAATCTGAATAGCACAATATATTTATTTTGAAATGTGGGGAAAAAACATCACTATGAAGTTGCATATAAAAACATAGTGTAGTTCTGTCTTTTTAAAAGATTGCACAAGGGCAATTTAAATAGTTTTTGTGCGGAGGATCATTTATTTCCCCTAGGTTTTTATGAATTCTCAGTTAATATTACCACCACAATGAAGATTAAGACAGTGAGCTCCAGAGCCCTGGTCAGAACTGAATATTAAGTGAGTGATTTTCATAGAATTAGGATTCATCACTCCATGGATTTGGCTACTCGGCGCACTCCGGCCTGCCACTCTTCGTAAGTACACGTGAGGCCAGTCTCACTGCCGCTCTGGCATAATGCTGTGCTTATACGTTACTTGGAGCTTGGAATCATCAACTTTTTAAAGAAGTAAATGGAAAATAGTATCATTTCCAATATTTTAGAGCGATGTACTTGCATGTGCACCCTGGGGACATCACGGGGCATGCACTGAATGTGTGAGCGGACTGGTATTGCACAGTCTAATAATGCAGCATTGCAGGCAGAGGTCCGGGACAGTCCCAGCCGCGGACGGCAGAGCAACCAACCCGCCCGAGGTCCCCAAGGCCAGGAAGACCTGTGTCCTTTGGAGGAAGCAGATGGAAAGCCTGCATCTGAGGTCAGGAACAGTGTTGTGAGGCAGCATTTTCAGGACCATCTGTGTCCATATGTTTCAAGAATGCGAGTATATCTCAGGATGGAGTTCTGTAGACAGGTTTGTGGAAATAAAATGGGGAAGCCCAGGGACAGAAAAATCTGCAAGGTGCGGAGCGTTTCTGAGTCTCCATCTTGCACTTAACGCTCTGTGTTGTGTCCTGTTTTACATCACTGGTCCCACCTTCTGGAGTGAGGACAAAAATATGTATAAATGAACGAAATTACTGTTTCCATTGTATTTTAAAAGTGCCTATAGAGAAAATGTAATGTTATATACTATTGGCTATACTCTAAATGAGTTTATTTCATTTTGTTAGCTCAGTAAATTCAAATTTTAAAAAGTATGGACAAGTCAAAGGATTTTACAAACTGCAAGTAAAAGGTAAGATAGATGTGGACCATGTATAGGGAAGTGTAAACATCTACAGCCAGGAGAGAAAGAAGCCATTTTTATCCTAACCCCATTTCCACGGAATCCTAAATGTGAGTTGGACCCATGAATGATGTTAAAAACAAAACAAACAAACAAACAAAAAAAAAAAAACAGAGAAAACCAGCAGTAAGTTTTCTCCATCACAAGCTCAAAAACACCTCACTGAGAAGCCAGAAATCAGCGCTTTGATCCTCGTGCTCCAGACCTCAGCCACAACGAATGGAGGCCAGGCCCCAGCGCATGAATACCTGCCGGGTGTCGCTCCTTTATAACGATGCAGGACAGAGAGTTGAGAAAAACATGCTCCCTACACCCTTATTTTCTGAAACCCCCAAAATGTAATAACCAACACTTAAGATGAGCATAACAATCTTTGTTTATTTGTTTGTTTTTGTGTTTGCATAGCAACTAAGAAGGGCGAGAACACCAAAGAAGTTTTAGAAAGATTTCCAAAAGAACGGTTAATGATAAGACATAAACAGACGCTGGAATGCAATTTTTCTGATTTAGGTGGAGTCTTTCCTGTGCAGGGACAGCGGATGTTAAGCTAGAAGCAGACCCAACACCACCTGACCAGTTGGGAGTTTATGTCAAGCTTGGGGGTAACCAGGAAGCCCGTTCTGAGTCAGCCCACTTTTTCTAGAGCTCAATTCTTTTCAAAATTAGAAACTACGTTGGGTTAGTTTGTTTCATTGTCCCTAGATATCCTATAATTATGCAACTTCAGGGAGCAAAGATAACAAAATGCAATTGCTTAAATAAGTTGTTGATATGAGGTATTTTGAGCAAATACGTTTTTGAAAATTTCATTGCAAAGAGTCAAAATACAGAAAAAGCAGAAAACATAATCTGATTACTTTTCTTAAGTAATCAAGGTGAACAAGCCCTTCCATTTGAACCTGAAATCATACAATAAAGGTTTTATGACTTTGAATTCCGAGGAAATTTTTTAAAAAATGTGGTCTTTGACACAATTGAAGAACATTCTTTCTCTGTACTTTTAAAGTATGTGTTCAAACCACTTAGGGTGGTGAGGAGGCAAATAAAATCCCATTAGTGGTCATGTTATTGCCCAGGACCACTAGACCACTTGAGATACTCAAAATTAGCCTGAGGCAGCACAGTGCAAAATTAAGTCATTTATCTCTTCTAATTTGTGTGGGAAACAGACGGACTCATGCAGGAGTCCCTTCATGTTGCATATACCAAAGGCCGTCCTGATGTCCAAAGTCGTTTTAATCTGCATATTTCTGGCTCATAATTAACTGTCAAAATTATGATATTTTATTTAAAAGTGCCCCTATTGAGAAAAAATTTTATAAGTTTGAGTGTTTTCAAAATTAATTTCCACAATGCCCATGACAGGTCACAGCTCTGAAATCAGACCTACACAGGCCAGCTGTGTTTAATCCCTACTAACAACTCGCTTTGTCAGGTGGAATCTTGACCCCGATTTAGGACCACAGAGACCTCTGGAATGCCAGCTATAGAAATAAGTGTCTGTGAACATAAAATTCAGGGTGAGAAAGGATGGAGGAAGTGTCCTCACCTTGGTTTTAGTCTATTCTTGCCAATTGTTTGCTGTTGTGGGCAAGCGTAACCAGAATAAGATTCTACCTCACACCCACTAGAATAGCTATTGTTGAAAATATACAAAGCAAGTGCTGGAAAAGCTGTGGAGAGATTGTGCATTTCTAGTAGAAACGTGAGACAGTGCAGCAGCTACAGAAGCCAGGATGATGATCCCTCAAGAAGTTAAATAAAGAATTATCATGTCACCCAGCCATTCCAATTTTGAGTATATACGCAAAAGAAGGGAAAGCAGGGGCTCCACCAGATATTTGTACACTCGTGTGAAAGGCAACATCACTCATCACTGCTAAAAGCAGGAAGCAATGCGCATGTGCATGGAGGGGTGAACAGATAATGAAAACATGATATATGTGTGTCACGGAACCTTGTTCGGCCTTAAATAGGAAAGATATGTGGATGCATGCAGTGGCACAAGGGAACCTTGACAACATTATGGTAAGTGAAGTAAGCCAGCCATTCAAAACTTCTTATGAGTTGACAGAGTCCCCGAGTCACACAGGCAGAAGGTGGACTGATGTGATTTCCTCAGGGAAGTGGGGGGGAGGAATGGGGAGGGACCGTTTCATGGACACAGCGTTCCAGCTGGGGCACACGGACGGACACACTCGGAAATGGATGGATGCTGGTGACATGGTGCAACGATGTGACTACTTAATCGCACTGAACTGTATCCTTGAAAATGGTCTGAATGGTAGATTTTATGAGAAACCTAACATTATTATAGCTCTCTCAGACCACTTTAGAAAAATCGGCAGAAAAACGTGTTCCTTCTCTTAGTAATAGCAAGAGCTTTATGGTTTTGCTTTTTTTTTTTTAAGATTTTATTTATTTATTTTTAGAGAGAGGAGAAGGGAGGGAGAAAGAGAGGGAGAGAAACAGCAATGTATGGTTGCCTCTCACATGGCCCTCTCTGGGGACCCGGCCTGCAACCCAGGCATGTGCCCCAACTGGGAATCGAACCAGCATCGCTTGGTTCCCAGCCCGCGCTCAATCCACTGAGCTACACCAGCTAGGGCTGGTTTTGCTTTTATTGCGCTCTTTCAAAGTTACAGATGAGGCTTCAGGGGTGGGTGGGTCTTTACATTTACTAATTTTCCCAGATATTTTCCTGCTTGTCCTAAGTTTGCAAATGTCCCCTCTGTGGCACTAGTTCAAGTTACTGAACAACATGCGGTTGGACCACCCTGTTAATTCAAGGAACCGCTCTGGATGGCTTTGTTGGCAATGCCATCGGCGGACTATCCTCAGATTAGTCCCTGAATATAGATCTATTGCTCTTGTCCTAAAATGTATCTTCTGATTTGTACCATAGATCATCTTACCTGGTTAACTTCAGAAATATACTGGATATCTCTTTAACTTATACTTTGAAGAACTGAATAGAGAAACATTACAGGGTAGAAAATCCTTTCCCCATGTAGGTGTATATTTTGGGGGGCCTGTAAGATAAAAGAAATAACTTTCTTTTTCTTCCAGCAAATCTGATTTCTCTACATATTATGAACAACTAAATCTAGATAAATAAGCATGTTCCAGAATAATTGGCTTTATCCTTTGCCCACAAGATACTAACTATGCTTTTAATTTTCTCTATTCTTTATTCACTTTTTGATAAAAATGTTCAATAGGGGTTTAAATCCTTTTCCCAAGCTTCTCTTTTATCATGCTTCTAATTACCTAGCCTAATTGCTCAGAACATTCAAGAGCTCGTGAAGTTTTTTAAATGGTTTTCTTTAATTACGGTTCTTTGGTGAGGAAAAGCCTGCTAAACAAAGTGAAAGATGAAAACTGAAAATCTGTGTTAGAGGAGGGAAAAGAAGGAAATTTAATATTTGCTTTAAAAATAGCTTGAGAAGACTGATGTAGACAATGATTTTTTGCCAGCCACTTGACATTGTAAAACAAGATTCATGGTGACCCAACCCATATGGTGAAAAGATTCATATGACATATATGGTAACCTATTATAGCTCTTACACATACATACAGTAAGAAAGTCAGACAGCAAGGAAGAATTATGGAATATTTCAGACACTTTCTGTCCAGTATAGAAATTTATAAACAACTTTAGATCTCAAGGCAAAGATGCCTAAAGATGCCTTCTCAATAATTAAGTTCAAAATTGTAGGAAAAAGAAAAAGGTAACTAAAAACATCAAAAAATTGTATTCTTGGAAAACATTTTATATGCCTGTATTCTTTACAAAGGTTTTAGTTTACAAAATTGTATTTAAAAAATGCGCCCATACTCAGACAGAACAGGGCAGAGAGTGACGTCAGAATTTGGTGGTCTGAGGAAGGCACAGACTGGAACCTGTGTATATTTCAGTGCTCTGGGCGAGTCAGGAAGAGTTGCAAAGATTCAGCTGGAAAAAAATACATGACTGTCTTCCTTTAGGGATAAGTATTTGCGAATAGGAGCCCAAAAAGCAAGGGAGAAATAGCATATGGACTTGAGCAGAAAAGCACTAGAATTGGAAAAAGACTGCCAGGTTGAAAGCTGCGCAGGTGAGAAGCAGGCCAGGCCGTGACCAAGGTTGATGTGGGGTAGGAAGAGACTGAGCTGGGCGCCACCAGCGGCCGTAAGGTGCAGTGGGCAGATTCAGGTGTGATGGGCGCAGGGGCTGAGGCCAGGCCACAGCACCAAAACAAGGTAATGAGAATTAGCAAGCAATTAAGGGCCATATGGGTGATAACAAAGAGACAAATTAGCATCGCAAATGCCAGGCACTGGTTACCTACACATAGAAATCGAAGGCCAACTTCAAGTGCAACCTCAGGAATCTGTCTCCAAAGTGTCAGACTTGATCAGTAGGGCCTCTGATCTGATCTGTTCTGGTCCTTAGCAGGGGAGCTGCCGACCTGAAAAGCACCTTCGTGAGACAGCAGCCTGTGTGTCCTTTCAACAGAAATGACTCCCCCGGTACAGGGCTGACATAGGGACCTTCTCGCAAAGAGCAGAAAGCACTCGGGCTGGACTGGGCTTCACAGCCATGGAGCAAGGCTGGCTTGGGGCCCACATGGGTCCAGGCCCTGGTGGCTTGGTGCAGCACCCATCCCCTGTCCCCCACTGCAAACATTCCCGCATCAAGCATTGATACCTAAAATGTGGGCTTTCGATGCAATGAACAGAAAGAAGAGTTTAGTTGCCTTTCAACTTGATCATTCAAGAAATACTTATTGAACAGCTGACCCATCCCAAGTGCTATTCTTATCTCACACACACATTACCCAGCTAAAGCTTCGCTGCACGGGTGAGAACCCAAAGCAGAGAAGGTGGGGCAACCAGACGAACTGGCTCATGGGAGACAGACACCCCGTTCATCTCTCATTGCCTGCAAATCCATGTACACCTCTATAAATAAAAGCACTACTAGAAAGCCTTGGAAGCGTAGTATTAAAGAACAAAAACTTATCGATTTTAACTTTTGGGGCAGAGTTTTTAAAACATGGATGTCAGCATCCCTGCCTTTAGACAAAACATGCTTACACCTCTTCTTGGGAAGTAGAAGTAACATAATTCCAATAAATATTAAACATGTAGGTCCTGATACTGTCTTAGCTGCTGCTTCGCCGTGTAAATATAAATACGTCTTTCATGCTCTTGGACCTCAGCAGGTCAGATGTAAACTCCCTTTGCAGTTTTCTCAATTTATAAGCTCTATCGGCCTTACCTGTTGTCTGGCTGAGAAGTCCTATGTATGCAGTCCTTCCCATGTGACAGTCACTGTTCTTAGCACTCCCTACCCGGTAACATACTTACTGTCCTTGAAAGCCCACGAAGGGGCCACTCTTATTATTGCATTCTGACCGATGGGGAAATTAACAGCGTCAGGTGTTATCTGGTAACTGCAAGGTACGAGAGATTTATGCGCAGGTGACCAGTCCCCAGAGTCACTGCCCTACGGATCACCACTGCCCATCAGACGTCTAGGCAGCAAAAGTCGCATCCAAACATCAGCTCGAGTGGAAACCTCGTGTGTAAAATACATCAACGCTAGGATGACTCCCTAGAAGGGGGTATGGGGTAGACGCCGCAGAAGCCCAGAACAGAACACTGGACCCTCTCCTACTCCTCCACCAGCTCCCACTCAAAGGGGAAGAGATGAAAAACGGCCAAAAGAAATCCAAAGTAAATGATCTCTAATTCTTTTCAAGTTCCAGTGTTTTTCACTTGGTAACATTAGAGAACATGCATGTTCACCTTTGTTTAAAGTATAATTATTTTATAGATCTCTCCAGAAAGTAAAAAATCATCCTGTTTTTTAGCAAAATATATTTTTTGCAGATTCTCCTTGTCAGCATGAAAGATGAATATTATCCTGTCTTCATGCTGGCGGCATGGAAATTACTTTCCCAGCAGTGTATTAATTAGTCAACTGCAGTAGTCTAGAACTCTTTGATGCTAGGTAATGAGATTAATAATAGATTCCTATCAACCCTCCTCCCAAAGCTATGGCAGGCCTCAAGTCCTTCTAATCCTATATGTGGCATGGGAGAGCTCTTCAGGAGTCCACAGCTAAATGGGGACCATCATGTTTGGAATGCTGTGATATCCAGGGCTGATGAGAGGAACACACCTATGGGAACGCATTCCAATATTCTACTCGCACCTGGTGTAGGATGGATCGGTTTAAGTTCCGTACAGAGGGCCCCCAGCGCTTTCTCTTTAGGCGTCAGCGATGCTCGCTTAGCCTGATGGGTTGTAGCCGCTAAGAAATACACAGCTTGCACACTGAGCCACTGGACACACAGCAGAGAGTGGGTGCTGAGAAATACCTACTCTAAGGAGAAAATATGAAGAGTTTCTCTTTTTGAGGCATTCATAATTTTCTGACAATTGTCTTGCATGGAAAAAATAATGGATGCTAGAAACATGTTCTAAAAATGAACGCTGGAGTACGTATTATAAATCTTTAATGTACATGTACACACACAAATACTCAAATCCACACTACTGTGTATAGAATTTTGTTAATCAAGTAACTCTTTAGCACAGCAAAAAAGAGTCTTTATTCTTCTGACAGGGTGCACGCTTACCACTCTTTAACAAATGTCCCTGGATTACAAGGATGCTGCCCAAGTTTCCAATACAATTCGAGGGCCAAGATGAGCCACTGTTTCACCCCCACCCCCCTACCTCCTGACGGATGACGTTTCTCAACTTTTTTGCTTCAAGGCAAGGTGAAGAAGACTTTTGTACTTTTAGAACCTTAAATATATACACAGGGTTTGAGAAGCTCTCAAATAAATGTGCATTTTGTTCAATTGTCTTTAGCTTATCATTTTAATTGTATTTCATATTCACAGAACCCTCTTTGGAAAGGAAATACAGATTAATATCTCTTAGACTATTAGTATTCTGATAACAGGGTTTGGGAAATTCTCGGTTAAGACTGTGCCATGTTGAAATGCAAATGAGGCAACACATTCAGCTTCCCTGGTTTAACAGTAAACACATTCTATTTTACCAGTTTGAAAATAGAATTTTTTAAAAAAATTCTATTTATCAAATCTCTTCCTAACAGCTTTCAAAGAAGGGAGAATGCAGAGAACACGAGGGCAGCGGAGCTGGTAAGAAGTTCCACCTCGGCTTGGAGCACACGGGGGTCAGAAGGATATCGTTGAAGTCAAGGTACGGAGCGCTCTGCTCCCACCCGAGACTCGGGTATTTGAAGGCACATGGGAACCAGTCATGTTTATTTTCTCCTGTGGTCACTTAGGTGGTGACTGTTTTGGGTTGAATCACGTCTCCACTAAATCACATACTGAAGCCCTAGCCCCCACGTCATAGACTAGGACTGTTTTTGGATATAGGGTCTTTACAGAGTTAATTTATGGTTCAATGGGGTCCTTAGGGCGGGCCCGATCCATTAGGATCAGTCTCATAAGGAGAGGAAAAGAGGACACAGAGGGATGACCACATGGAGACACTGTGAGAGGCAGCCTTCTACAAGCCAACAAGACAGGCTTCAAGAGAAACTAAACTGGCTGATACTTTGACCTTGGACTTTCAACCTCTAGAACTGTGAGAAAATATGTTTCTGTTGCTTTGGTCCCTAGTCTATGGCATCTGTTATGGTGGCCCTAGCAGCGGGTATATGGAATACTTTCCCTTTACTCCTCCAAATCCAAGGCCAGTCTCGTTCTTTCTCCTATTTTGCAGGTCTCTGTGAATCCTGATCGGTGGCTCCTCCCTCCTGTCTGTTCCTCCCCCTTCCCCCACCAGCAGTGTTCTTCCTCATATATGCCTGGCCCTCATCTTCGTACGGAGTCCCTTTTTTGACCCCAAGTTTCCATATCAGAGGCTGTCAGAGGCTCCTGCAGGACCCAAAAGCAGCAGCTTAGCTCATGGAAGGAAAACAGTCTACTCCTAGCAAGACCAACCCAGAACGCCAGCGTCACCTGATTGGAACGTGTACTTAATGGTCATACGTTGTCTCTTCTTCCCTATTTCTTTATCCATAAATCTGATAGTGCCTTAAAGAGACAGAACAATCAATGAGTAATTAGTGAGCAGCTACCTGACGATACCTTTTAAAGCTGTCCAGCTGCTAGAGCTGATGCTTTTAATCTCCTAAATGTAATTGCAGGTTATTCTGAGGACTCCGAGAGGCAGAATTAATGTTGGCATTCCCTTATTCACGTGGTCTCAAAACATTTTCTCACTGAGCCTCATCCTATTTATCTCCCTTTTTCCTACAGAGAGTTTAAAGGTGTTCACAAATCTAGCAACTGGCGAAAGCAAAAAATCTAGTTCAGTGAATCTAATTTATGTTGAATATCATTCACTCTTATTTATACCGAGGAGCCATTTCTTGAAATTAAAAATATGTTAAAATTGGTATACCATAAATGGTATGGAAGAATAATTAGGAGACGTAGTGTAATAACTCACTTATCCATTTTAACCTGTTGTAATTTCTTCATCTGGTTTCAAGGATTCTAAAGTTTTATGGTTTTGATAAGCAAAGTGTCACTAGACTGTGCTAAGTAGTTATAATAATTGTACCTCTGCTGCCACCTAGGCTTCGAGGGAACGCACTGTGGGCAGATTTCTCAGGCGAGTTAATTCATAAAAACAGATGATGCATAAAAGAATTCTCTGACACTTAATGCAACACAATTTGGTTGCATTCAGTTGACCATACCTACTCTTGCTAAACTTTTTGTAAGAAACACAAATACATGTATTTAATTATTACATAATATTATATACTCAGACTTAGTTCATTAGTTAACCTTTAATGGATGAGGGGAGAGAAGGAAAAATGTATTATGTAAAATGGTTAGGCAAGTCAGGTTATTTCAGAAAGTTTAAAGTAGAAGAAGCCAACACTGTAAATTAATACGATCAATTAAGTTTTATAATGCATGTGTTTATCCTGTAGCAGTGACCTCTGCGATTAAAATTAATCTACAACCATTAACGCTCTTACACTATACCTACCCCCACCCATTACATACTCGTGCATTTCACTGGGAAGCACAGAAGGGAGCTCTTAAACGTCAGGTTCTGAAGAGAGTCGGCCTCAGGTTCAAGTCCACGATCTAACGCTTTTGGTGTATGTGAAATGTGGCAAGTGGTTCAGTCTCCCTGATCGCCATGTTCCTCATCAGTAACAAGGAGATAATCATATCATGATAGTCCATATAACTAAGAAACTTAATAGTTGTTTTTGCACAGAGATTACTGCAAACGTTTCCCATGTTCCTACAGCTTCGTTTTCTTGGCAGAGATTCTTAAGGGGCCAGGCGCTGGGAACTGCCTGTGATCAGGGGCAAAAGCCTGTGTAGACAGTAGCATCACCCAAGGGGCAGCCCCTTCCATAACAAGGAATAAAATAATTGTACTAAAGAAGATACCTATTACTCTATAAATAATCGCCCATGACATTTTGATCCATTGTACAATGTCCTCCCACTGTACAATGTTTATTTTTAAAAATAATTCTACCAGTTACTATGTACTCAGGATGGTTACTTCTTTTTGGGAAATCGCGAGGTAATGCCGCCCTTTTTTCCCCAGAGACTGTGGAGCCACTGGAACCACAGACAGAACTCGTCTGGGAGAGAAACCCAGAGACCTCGTCCAGCCTACTTGAGGCTGCAGAAATGTAAACATCACAGCCTTAATGTTCTTCCTCTCTTTCGACGTGTCTTCTTGGGCCTCAGGTACATCGTTGCTTCTGTTGGAAGTTGTACATCATGTGTTAAGAGAAGAAAAAGGCCAAAAGGTACAAGAAATGTGGTGGCTTCTGAAGAAGAGCACATCGGGTTGAAACCTTGGGGTACGTAGCAGAAGGAAAAAGGACCCATGGAAGTCTGGGGAATTTGGCGTTTCTCAGCGAAACTCCCATACAGTGCTGAGTGTGATGTTAAGACACTCTGAACCGCGATTTCTTCATCTGCAAAAGGGGATATTAAGAACACTAATCTCAAAGAATCATTGAGACTCTTACAGGAGATAATATATTTGAAGCATAGAGACAGCATGGTTGGGCCTGGGCAGCATTGTGCTAAGTGAAATAAGCCAGTCACAGAAAGAGAAGCACTGTATGATTTCACTTATATGTGGAATCTAATGAACAAAATAAGCAGACAAAACAGAGACAGAGGCCGGGATACATGCGACAGATTGACAGCTGTCAGAGGGGAGCTGGGGGTGGCGGCACTGGATGAGAGAACGTGAGCAGATTAGCCAAAGAACATACATACATGACCCATGGACATGGACAGTCATGTGCGGACAACTTGAGGGAAGGAGCGGCCTAGGTGGAGGCAGGCAAAGCTGGGGGTGGAGGGATGGGGACATCTGTAATAGTGTAAACAATAATAATAAAGGAAAAAGTACTACAAGTAGATGGTATTGTTTATTTTGAATCTGTAAGAAGCTGAGATGCTAAGACTTAAAGAAATTTACCTACATTTCCACAGCTGGGTGGTGGTTGAGCCTGATGTGATTTTAAGTTTTCCTGACACAAAACTCATGCTGTTTTAACACACCAAAACCCTTTCCTCTCCTTTTAGAGACAGAGCAGAATCCATCAATTCCTCAGTATTGTAGCGCCTAGCCGGGTTGATGGTGAGGTTGTCAGAACAGACATAAATCACTCAGGTGGTTATCCTGTAAGTAGATAGATTTTACAGAATCCTTAAACTATCCTGAAGAGTGACCAGAAAATTAAGGTAGGGTTATATATAACATCTATATATATTTTAAAGTCAAGATGAGTGACAAGCAAGATATACCAATTGTTGCACTAGAAAACCAGACCGTGTGATGGCAGCTTAAAAAATCCAGAATATATATTTATAATAATCGTTTCCACCATCTGTCTCACAAGTGTCAAGCTCCCTGAAATCTCAGGCGTGCACAGTTTGTGACAGGCTGCTGTGATCCATCTGCATACACGCCACATGCCAGTGGCTTGACTGGATGCTAATTGGTGGAGGCTAAGCTCCACGAATATCCACTCGGTGGCTAATAAGTATTTATATTCACTGCTGGGTCTGCGCGTGGTCAAAATGTCTCCCATGAAACAGTGCCACCAGCAAATGACAAGAACCGGGATCTGAGTCTTCCCCGTAGCCTGGGGTTCTAAATAGCTTAAGTACTATTTGCTCATTTGTAAAACAGTGTAAATAAATTTCTCAATGGATTGCTGGATTCGAGAAAGTAACGAAGTAATTTACAAGGTGCTGTGTTGCACAGAGTAACTACCAACAGTGTTATTCCCAGCACTACTTTCACTGCTACTCCTGTGGGTCAGCGCTACCTGCACGAACCCCTCCCCGCACACATTCCCAAGCCTGGACCGGGCACTCTCAGCAGCTGGCCATTGCCCGCCGTCCCTGGGCTGGCCCTCTCTGTACCCAGTGAGGCCACTCCTGCCCACCCCTGCTTTCATTATCAGTGAGTGTGGAATGACAGAGGATGTTTATATTCTCACCGCACAGGTATGGATTTTAGACTCCTTCTCAGGATCACAAAATCGCTCTGAATAACTAGATTTTAATTAGATAAAGTGCGAGTATATGACCATAGATGCTATGCAATCAAGGCTCAAGTGTCTTATCCATTCTGCACATTGAAGGTATTTTTAAAAGTCAGTGTTGATGATGGGTTTTTGCCCAAGGGCTGATCCTTCCAGGAGTCAGACTCTCCAGCCCCAGTAGAACAAGGACAGGTTTTTGTATGCATCACTTGTCTCATGTGAAATCTGTTCATCTCCAGCTTGGATGATGAACGAACCCCCATTTCCTTCCACAGGGCAAATGAAAGGAAATCTCCGACTTGCAGATAGAACAGAAGGGGAAAGACTAGTGTGTGCTGCATAGAGAAGGAACATGATCAGTCTGCAGTTCTGAAAGCATCACGGGGCAGCAGGGAGGGAAATACACTGTCTACAAAGTCGGGGTAGGTATTAGTTTCAGAGCCATTGGCTCATAGGCAATACCTACGGCTGTGAACTAGGCTGAATCCTACTACTTTTAATGATGATATAGGAGGTCTCAACCGACCAGTGTCCCGGGGCTATCAACAAAAACACAGTGAAGTTATATGCCTTTTTTTTTAACTATATTTTATTGATTATGCTGTTACAGTTGTCCCACTCTTCCCCCACTTCTTGCTCCCCACCCTCTTATCCCCCCTTTCCCCACCCTTTAGTTTTGTCCATAGGTCATACACATAAGTCCTTCTGCTTCTGCACTTCCTATACTATCTAAACCTCCCCCTGTCTGTTGTCTACCTCCCATTTATGCTGTTTATTCTGTGCCCCATTCCCACCCTCTCCCCCTACCACTCCCCTGTTGATATTCCTCCATACCTTATATAAGTCCCTTTAACATTTCATACAGTAAAGGCCGGGTGGTGATGAACTTCTTGAACTTGACCTTATCTGAGAAGCACTTTATCTGCCCTTCCATTCTAAATGAAAACTTTGCTGGATAGAGTATTCTTGGATGTAGGTCCTTGCCTTTCATAACTTGGAATACTTATCTCCAACCCCTTCTTGCCTGTAAGGTCTCTTTTGAGAAATCAGCTGACAGTCTTATGGGAATTCCTTTGTAGGTAACTGTCCCCTTTTCTCTTGCTGCTTCTAAGATTCTCTCCTTCTTTTTAATCTTGGGTAATGTAATTATGATGTGTCTTGGTGTGTTCCTCTTTGGGTCCAACTTCTTTGGGACTCTCTGAGCT
>PVJI01013320.1:0-48036 GCA_004026765.1 Micronycteris hirsuta
GGGATACATAAAATAGGACACTTTTCACATATAGACGAACTCCCTATTTATTTATTTGAAGAACTAATAACTAACAATTGTCTAAATTTGATCAAATCTACCAACCCACAGATCCAAAAGGCTCGGCAGACTTCAAGCAGGATAAATAATTAAGTGGATAAAAATTGGTGATAAAGAGAAAAATTTAAAACAATCGTTCTCCCATTCCCAATCTCCTAATATAGCTCCCTCACGGTGCTCTGAATTCAGTCCCCTCCTGCCTGTCAGCAAACACTGTCAGGGGCCGTGAAGAGTCTGAGGTTTTACTCTGCAAACTCACAAGTTAGCCGGCCACCACTTCACAGATACTGGCAGAAGACACAGGACTCCTGCAGAGGCAATAATCTTTGTAACTCTCACAAAATCTAGCAATGGCCTTGCCCCTTACTTCAAGTTTTCCTCCCACTGTTCTGTCTGTCTGTCTGTCTGTCTGTCTTCTTTGCAGACTCAGCCTCTTCTATTTGAGTTATTAGTGGCCAGCATTTGATTCTCCTCTGCATTCACTGTGGTCCTTCCCAATCCATCCTCCAAGTAGCAACTAGATTGATCTTTTCAAAATGCAAATATAATCATGATAACTCCTGCTCAAACTCTTCAAAGAGTTCACATTACTCTTAAGACAAAAATCAAAATTCTTGACATCATCCACCAGGGCTTATGTGACCCAGCTGAACCGTCCTCTCCACCTGTACCGCTCCACTCTGCGCTCCATCCACAGTGGCCATCTTCACGCTCTTTCTGCTCCCCAGATGTGCCATGCTACCTCCACTTGCCGGGGGCCGGCCCCAGCCAGGTCAGGGGTCCCATAGGTGAGCGAGGGGGGGCAGAGTCGGCGGATGAAGAACAACTCGAGATGTGTAGCTTCCAGCTCGTGGGCCAGACGCTTCTGCTTCTGGCTTCAGAGACCTTTATTTATGTAATTTTTTGCAAGCTCAAGTGCTGTGGGGATTTACATTTCAAGTGGTTTTTTCATAATACATTTGCTTTGCAATAGTTCCAGACAAGCATGATATATGTATTAAACAAGCCAAATGGGTGTTGCAATAAAATTTTGCTTTGCAAGCTATAGCTCTAATCTTGTTAGTTGGCAAGCTTTTAGCTCTAATCTTACTAATTGATCAGCAAAGCGTCTAACCACATTATCTTAATACCTTGATTTCTCAGAACTAGGCACACTCTTTGGTTACACTGAACCAACCACACGTCTGGCACAAGGGCTGGCATGAGACTGTTTCAGCTTTCTAGTAGGGCCACGCGGAAGACTCTTGTGGTTATGTGGCTAATGTCTGTCTCTTACCCTAGTCTATATCTCCTCTGCTCTCTATCCATTTAACAGTCTCCCAATACCCCTAATATTTATACATATCTATTATTTGCTGTCTTAACTTTTTCTTGACCTCTTTGGACAATACACACCAAGGGGGGCTTGATCTTTTCAGAGCCTCCCAAAAAGGTAGCTTATGGTAATTTTGCCAATAACCATTAATATTAACCCAACGGATTCCTTTATAATAAATGCCTGTGTAGGGCAGTGGGGGGGTCTGTAGGCCTAGGGGTCATGGTAAAGGGAAAACGATAGAGAGCTGACCAAACTCGTCTTTTAGACCTAATTCTACTCTCAGGGGCCTGTATTCTGCCTGAAGTGGTGGGAACAAATGAGGGCGTAGGACTTGGGCCAAAAAGTTTCCTCCATTCCCTTTCTTGATGAGTCTTATACCATTTAGGGGGGGCATATGGGAGTGAGGGTACTTTCCGCTTGACTAACATTTGCTCCGTACTTTTCCAAGAACTCTGTCCTTTTAGTGGAATTGCCATCCATCCCAGTCCCATAAGAAATCACACTGACCCGAAGAAAAGGAAGCAATAGGATGATTAAGCAGAGAAATGCATGGTGCTTTTTCTTGCTCGTTCTACTGTGTAGGTGACCGGCACCCTCCGGGACTTTGTGATACCACGGTGGGGTGGATTCGGCTCCCAGCATCCACTTACAGGACTTTGTGCATGCTAGCTCCTCCTTGCCCCATGTCCACCCCTTTATGTTGACACTCCACCTAGTCCTGCTCTGGATTAAGTTTTGTAATTAAATGTATTCATACATCTAGATTTTTAAAGTATATTTTATTGATTATTATATTACAGTTGTCTCATTGTTTCTCCTCTTTATTCCCCTCTGCCCTGTATGCCCCTCCCACTAGCCTTCCCCCCCTTACTTCATCTCCATGGGTCATAAATGTAAGTTCTTTGGCTTCTCCATTTCCTATACTGATATTAACCTCCCCATCTATTCTGTATCTACCAATTATGTTTCTTATTCCCTGTACCTTTTCCCTCATTCTCCCTCCTCCCTCTCCCCACTGACAACCCTCCACATGATCTTCATTTCTGTGATTCTGTTCCCGTTCTAGTTGTTTGCTTAGTTTGTTTTTGTTTTTGATTTTCTTCTTTAGGTTCAGTTGTTGATAGTTGTAAGTTTGTTGTCATGTTACTGTTCATAGTTTAGGTGGTCTTCTTTTTCTTAGATAAGTCCCTTCAACATTTCATATAATAAGGGCTTGGTGATGATGAACTCCTTTAACTTGACCTTATCTGGGAAGCACTTTATCTGCCTTTCCATTCTAAATGATAGCTTTGCTGGATAGAATAATCTTGGATGTAGGTCCTTGCTTTTCATGACTTTGAATACTTCTCTCTAGCATCTTCTTTCCTGCAAGGTTTCTTTTGAGAAATCAGCTAATAGTCTTATGAGAACTCTTTTGTAGGTAACTGTCTCCTTTTTTCTTGCTGCTTTTAAGATTCTCTCCTTACCTTTAATTTTGAGTAATATAATTATGATGTGCCTTGGTGTGTGCTTCCTTAGGTCCAACTTCTTTAGGACTCTCTGAGCTTCCTGGACTTCCTAGAAGTCTATTTCCTTTGCCAGATTCGGAAAGTTCTCCTTCAATAGTTTTTCAAATAAGTTTTCAATTTCTTGCTCTTCCTCTTCTCCTGGAAGCCCCATGATTCAGATGTTGGAACATTTAAAGTTGTCCTAGAGGTTCCTGAGCCTCTCCTCATTTTTTGGAATTCTTGTTTCTTCATTCTGTTCTACTTGAATGTTTATTTCTTCCTTCTGTTCCACACCAGTGATTTGAATCCCAGTTTTCTTCCCTTCACTGTTGGTTCCCTGTATATTTTTCTTTATTTCACTTTGCATAGCCTTCACTTCTTCCTCTATTTTGCCATCATACTCAACCAATTCTGTGAGTATCCTGATTACCAGTGTTTTGAACTCAGCATCTGATAGGTGGCTGTCTCTTCATCGCTTAGTTCTGTACTTGGAGCTTTAATCTGTTCTTTCATTGGGTCATATTTCTTTGTCTTGAGCATCTATTATATTATAAGGGGGGGGGGGGGCTTGGGTATTCACCAGGGTGGGGCAACCCACTTTGCTGCATTGTGGTACTGTATGTGGGGGAGGGGTCTAAGAGGGAACAATGCCACTTGCTCAGTTCTTGCCAACTTTCGGTCACTTCCCCCGTTACCCACAAGCAAATTGGGCCCTTGTGGTACTGATTCCCAGGTGGGTGGTTTAGTGTGCGTTCTAGGACAATGTGGATCTCTCCAATGAAATCTCCTCTGAGGCTGGAAGTTTCTCCTGCTGCTTCAACCCCCACAGGTTTTTACAGCCGGAGGTTTTGAGGCTTTATTTACCCACACTGGAACCCTGGGTTGTGCGGTCTGCCTCACTCCCGAGTCATTCCCCCCGGTTTATCCACACGCACTTGTGGGACCATCTGATCTGCCAGCCGCCACCTTGTTCAGCCCATCCTCCAGCCACCACCTTGCTGGGAGCCCTCTCCGCCCTGGCTGCCCATCTCTGCCCCTCCTACCAGTCTGGATGAATGTTTCTTCTTTAACTCCTTGGTTGTCAGACTTCCATACAGTTCAATTTTCTAGCAGCTCTGGTTGTTTTTTGTTTTTACATTTGTTGTTGTCCTTCTTTTGGTTGTGCAAGGAGGCAAAGTGTATCTATCTATGCCTCCTTCTTGGCCTCATTGTGGAATGTCATCTAGATTTCTTTTGTCTTTAGCTCATTTACCCAAGTTTGCAGTTATATTTTTATTAATTATCTAACCAAATTCTGTCATATCCTCCCCTACACTACATGGTACATCCACACAATGGAGAACTATTGTAAATTCCATAAGAGCAGTTTACCTTTCTAGCCTGAATGTCTGCCACACAGTATTTAAAAACTTTGAACATGAGAATCCAGTGTTTGTGCTGCCTGTCACCACCAGCACCAATACATAGAGACAGGGATTGAATTTTTATGGGTACTTCATTCAGATGGCTGGTGATCTGGGAAGATGATGTGTTACATACCCTAAAAAGACAGTCTTACATTTCATTTCTAGCCAGTATTTTTTACAAAGAAGAAAAAATGTAGGTAAGGGATTTGGAATTCATGAAAAAAAAAGTGTAGGTAAAGGATTTGGAACTCAGGAAAAAGCTTCATCAGATAAAAGCTGCAGTTTGCCAATTTCCCCAGCATCCTTTCATCTGCTGACTGGTGATCTGTGTCCTGGGTGGAGGGATGTCTCTCCCTGGAACACAGTGGCTCAGACACGATCTTGATTGCTTGCAGTCCTCTCTGGGGCACAGAGGTGGAGTTGCTTGTGGTCCTGGAGTCAGGGCAGGTCATATCTTCAGTTCCTGAAACAATAGCTTTTTACATTCATTCATTACTAAGCTTATTAACTATTACCTAAAACTAAAATTTTCCAACTCTTGAATTCCCCATCAACTTGACAGTTGTTAAAATAATAAATGAATGCATAAGTACTTCCCAAAACTTTATATCATACTATCCATTGGCCTTATGTCCTTAGATGAGTCTGCTTATTCATCTGCAATATGAAAGACATAATTTCTATCATGGAACTATTGTGAAAATTAAATATATATCTATAAATATAGATAAAGATACAGATACAGATATAAATATATCTTTTAAAATGACCACAGGTCTTGCCCTGACTGGTGTGGTTCCGTGCGTTGGGCATTGTCACACAAACTGAAAGGCCGTTGGTTTGATTCCCAGGCACATGCCTGGGTTGCTGATTGGTCCCCAGCTGATCAGTGTTTCTCTCACACCTCGATGTTTTTCTCTGTCTCTTTCTCCTCCCTTCCCCTCTCTCTAAAAGTAAATAAATAAAGTCTTTTTTTAAAACTTTAATAAAATAAAATAACCACACGTCTTTCTATCAACATAAATAATGCTTTTGAGTCAAAATAAAATTGAGAACTTGAGAAACTATGTTTGTCACATGTATCATGGATAAAAACCTAATATTCTCAGAATAGAAAGTTCTTTATAAAATTGAAGGGGGCAGGGGGAAAGGCCAAAAATTTATTTAGTAAATGAGCAAGAGACGTGAGTAGATAATTCAGGAAAACAGATATAAAAATGACCCTTAAACATATGTAAAGATCTTCGACTTCATTATTACAATAAAAATGCTAATCAAACCTCATTGAGATACCCATCAACTTGGCAAAATTCAAAAGCTTGACAATACAAGTTTATAAAGGTTGTGGAACACAGCCCCATGCATTGTGGGTAGGAATGCAAAATGACAAACTTTAAGGAGAGGACAATAATAACAGTTAAGAAAACCACACATGCATTTATCTTTTTGACCCAGCAAGCAGCAATTCCACTTCTAGGAATTTATCCTAAAATTACACCTCCAAAAAAATGAAAATATATATGTACAAGTTTATTCATTACAAAATCGTTTGTAACTGTAAAATATTGAGAACTACATAAATGTCCAAACATAGGTGAGTGTTTGAACACTACACAGTACATCCACACAATGGAGGCCTACGTGACTGCAAAAAGAAAGAGGACAATCTCTGCAAGGTGATATGGATTGATTTCTGTCAGATGCCAGGAAGTGAAAAAATCTAAATATAAAGTGCATACACAGCCATCATTAGTCTGAGACAAAGGGAGAAACAAGAACACAGGCATATATTTGATTAGCATTACAAAGAGAAACATGGAAAGAACAAACCAGAAAATCATGACGTTGGTTACTCACAGGGGACTGGGTGGAATAGGTGAACAAAGGGGGAAAGACACTTCTCTGACTAAGCCATGTGTATGGCTTTCACTTTGGGGATCATGTCAACGTCCTACAAATTCAAAAATTAAATCAAGCCACCAAGGATGTAAAACAGGTGGAGGGGGTTAAAACTGAATGTAAATTCATCTCTAAATTGGAAATAATAGTATCTGACTCATAAAGTTGTGATACGAGCTTATACTTGCGAAGTGCTTAGAACAGGGCCTAGCACATGTGAACACTGAACAAGTGTTCATCCGTTTTGCTATTACAAGTGTAGTTACATTAGGTAGCTGAGTGCCGCTTCCAAAGTTGTATACAGTCCACCTGTCTGGTGTTGCTAAAGTTGAGTCCTCCAACAGCCCATCAGCACCATCTAGGGTCGTGCTATAAATGCTTCTCCCAGACCTTATGAATCAGAATCTGCATTTTCAACAAGATCCCCAGATGATTTGCATGAATTGAATACATCATATTATAAGTACTGGTCTGTAGGACACACTATGGCAAGATAATTTCATCAGATAACCAAGGCCAAGTTTCAAAGGAACGATACCAGAAACGCATGTCACAGGAACCCGATTCTTGCTTATTATCTCATTCTGTTAAAATTTATTCAGAGGTGTTGAAAGCCTGAAGAAATGTAAAACTGGTTTTACACATATGCTCAAATATCAGTAATTCCTCGGTCCAGGACTCTCAGAACGGTGTCGGTGCTCTTGAAGAGAGCGCCGCCGTGTGGAGCAGAGAGGAAATTTCCTGCTCTTCCAGCGCGGTCAGAGACAGCGCCAGAGAGCCCGGGGTGACGCACGGTCCCTGCTCAGGGGGTGGGGTCTCATTGTCAGACGCCCCAGGTGTCTCCAGGCTCGCTTTTCAGCTTTAAGACAAGCTGCCAAATGGCTGGCTCATCACATGTGTCACTGCAGTGTGTACGCGCAGAAATGCACAAAGCAGAAAAAAAAGATGACCCTAAGCCAACTATTATCCTTGCTAACACATAGTAGCGGAGGAGAGTTTTTACGTAGAAATCATTTTTACCCCTCACTTTATTGAATTTGGGCACTCTGATCGTGGAGTTTTCTTGCATCCTAGTTGTTAGAAATAAAATAGGCTCCTCTCTCCCCTTCTTCCTTCCTTCCTCTTTTACCTGTTCTTCCTTCCCTCTCTTCTTTACATTCTCCGTTTTCCCTCCATTTATATTCCTTTCTCCTAAATAGCGTGTTCTGTTGCTTTACTTTTTTTTTTTTTAAGTAGTTTCGAGTTTTGTAACTCGAAAGCCTGGAAAACAATAGGTCACTCATTGTTGTGTTGCACGATATTTCCAAGCGTTAACAGAAGGCAGCTCGTCCGAGTTTCTTTTAACCGCACATTGTCATTCAGCATTTTCACGTTCCTGTGCCAATCTGAGTCTCCATAATGACTACATTTGAAAATAAGTGTTAGGGTGTTTTCATTTTTTAAGTAACAGTAGGCAATGTTTTCTACTTGAATACTATCGCTTCTTTACTGTGCTTTCTTCAGCCTCGAACCTCTAAGGTGTCTCCTCCTTCCTACCTCTAGGCGACAGGAGTCCCACTTCGAGGTTCAGGAGCAGCGGCTGTCGTTTCCCTAACTCGTGAGGGCTGGACCGGCCGGGTGTTCGTTTGCACGCACACCTGAGAAGTTCTAGTGGCTGCGAAGAGCCCCCGGGGTTGCAGGGGTCGCGGGGCGGAGCGGGGCGGGGCGGGGCGGGGAGGGGCGGTCTCGGGTTACCCGCCTCGCGCGGGGTGCGGCGCCTCCTCCGAGAGCCGCGCGCGGAGGCAGCGGCGCGGCGTCGAGGCGGCAGAGGCTCCGGAGCGCAGCGCGGCGGCGGCTCCGCCCAGGGCAGCCGCGGGCAGCGCGGGCCGGTGAGTGCGCGCGGGCGACCGCGGGGTCCGGGCGCGTTGGGTAGCCTGGGCACCAGGCCGGGAGGAGCGGGTGCGTGCGGAGCTCTGGCCGCCGGGACTGCAAGCCCACCGCAGCGGGGCTCTCGGTGTCGTCGCCTGTCCTGGCGGCTCTGCCTCCGCTCTGGCTCTCTTTCCTAAAAATAATCAACCAACTTGACTTGCCCACACCTGCGCCGCCTCTAAGGATAAGTCTGCAGAAGTGCCGTCCTTCGCAAAACTCCCCTGTACCCTTCCCCTCAGTCGCTGCAGCATGTTTTTAAAAATATTTTATTTATATTTATTATTACTTTTTTTTTTACCAGACCTTTGCGTCTAGACGGTTTTATAACCGTTTGCATCTTTACTAGACGTTTGCATCCCTTTGGTTGTAACGCAGTCCTTTGCTGTTGACAGCTTTGTTTTCCCAACTTCCCCAGCACCTTGACGTTGCTCCCCAAACTCCCTCATCCTAGCCCTGCTGTGGCCACCATCACGACGCCTCTTAGTTCTGGACTGTTTGTATCCCGAACGATTTTCTTAAAATACAAACAAACAAAACAAAAACCTAGTATGTGCTTGCGCCCTCTCCCGGAGACCAGGAGCTGCCTCCGGTTACGCCCAAGGTGGGTCTGCCCGCTTTTGCCCGCTGGGGGACCGCGCACGGCGCCCGGGCAAAGCGTGAACCTCGGGTCTCCGGCACCTCCGGTAACCAAGGGATCGCTAAGAGCCTGCCTGCCCTACAACCTGGTTGTGCGCGGCTTCCCGCCTGACACCCTGCTCCCTCCTAACCCCTTAGGGCACGGCGGGGCTGACGTTCTGGGCGTGGGAAGCTCCTAGCTTCTGTTCAGGAAAGAGGTGAGCGGGAAATCGACGTACTGGCCGCGCTGAGTGCGCCCTCCCGGCCAGGCCCTGCCGAGGGTGCGCGACCCGCGTTCTCTGGAGTCAAGCCGGGGGTGGGAACTTCAAGGCCCTAGAGCTGTGAAGAAGGTGGATGGGCGGTGAGGAAAGCGAGGAAGAGTCTTCTGCCCAACCGTGGGAACTCCTGTGTTATCAGTCTGGGGTCTAGAATATTAAAACATAAATGGGAACTTTTATAACAACTAAAATGGCAATTTGGCGCAGAGGACTGAAATTCAGCTTTTATCTGCAAACTGGGAACAATTTTCATTAGATAGAAATGTATAATCCAAGGTATACTTGGAAGAGAATTTGAAGTATGTGATAGGAAGCACAGTTAACCCTTGAACAACACCAGTTTGAATTGCGCGTGTCTACGTATGGGGGGGGGGGGTTGTCGTTGTTTTTGTCTTTCAATAAATACTACAATAGTGCAAGTATATTTTCTCTTCTTTATGATTTTCTTAATAAGGTTTTCTTTGGGTTACTTTACTGTAAGAATACAGCATATAATACATATAACTTCAGGCAGTAGTGGGCTATTCGTAGTAAAGATTGGGGGAGTCAAAAGTTATACTTGCACTTTTGGTTGCATGTGGGTTGGCACTCCTCACCCCTGCATGGTTCAAGAGTCAACTACATAAGCCTGTTTGTCCTTTTTTTATTGTTGTTCAATTACAGTTGCCCCCATTTTTCCCCCATTGCTCTCCCCTGCCCTGTGCTCCCTTCCCCAACATTCAGTCCTCCCGGGACCACCTCCTAGTCCTTGTCCACGGGTCCTTTATACATGTTCCTTGACTTGACCCTTCCCCTTTTTTCCTGAAATGGAGTTTGAAATAAGTTTTTGCTAGGTAATCCTAATTACTGTAGTATTTGTGACAGAAGACTTTCAGGCAGGGGTCAGGAGGCTAGAGAGAGAAATTCAAACTAATTTGCATGTGAAAGAAACTTAGGGTGAAGAATTCCTAGGTAAGGTTGCTATGGCTGATATCTTAATTGCACTGCTGGAAAGCATTCTAGTCTTAGGTAACACCTGAAGCCCCAATTCTGTTACGTAGGATTTCTTTTTTTTCTCTCTTTAACTACTCTGAAACTATACAGAGTTACACGTTCCTCATTAATTTATGAGCGATACCAAAAGAATTGACTCAATCTAACAAGTATTTGAGCACCTTCACTGTGTGAGGTGCTTTGCTAAGAAATGCAGAAGAATGGCAAATAGAAGAATTTTCCAATTAAAACAACAGCAGCAACAGTGAACTGGCTTGCAAGGTTTGCACTGCCCATTCAATTTAAAATCAAACACAGTTGAGCTTTCATTTCATTCTAAATGTCCAGTGTGTACTTTGGTATCTTAATCATTTTGTAATTTTCTACCATCGTAGGTCGTCCACATTTTAGTAATTCCAAAATAAAAGGTTTTCTAGGAAATAACTAAATGAGAAGATATGTCCATTTACCCTACCATTTGCATTACCATTGAGTTAATAAGTCAAAATCAACAAGAAAAATGAGATGATGATTTTCCTTTCCTTTGGTTCCAAACTAGTGAAATCTTGCACTAAAGAAGAATATGTCAGCATGGATAAATTTAATCCTCTGGTGATTTCCAAACCATGTTTTATCTAAGTGCATCCTTTTGGAGAATAAATCCAATTTTGTGAAATCTTCCAATCCTTCTTTTCAAGGATAGTTCTAGAGGGCAATGTCATAAAATCTTTCATTGTGGGTACCAGTACCACCAACATCATCTCCCCAACTTGACCCTTGAATTCTAGGGAGCTTTGGGGAGGGGACAGGTCTTTCTTAAGATCTGGCCCAAACTAGGGACTTTATCACCAGGAAAAAAACACACACACCCGTTCAAAATGTTGCATATCTTTCAGAGGATTCCTGGTCCCCAGGAATAAGATGTCACTTTAGAACAAGGGTCAGAGGGTTGGTAAATGGAGGAAAGTGGAAATGAAGCAAGGACAAACTGAGTGGATATAATTTAATTCATTTTCAAATGGCCTTTTGAGTAAGTACTCTGCAAATGGGAAGCAGTAATTGTATTATTTGTAAAGGACTAAAGATAAATTAGTCCTATTTTTTATTTGATGAAGATCAACTTTTATCGTGAACATTACGAATATCATTTTTCAAGCTGTTTTTGTTGTTGTTCTTCTCAAGGAAAGTGCTTTTGAGATGATTTTCTTCTACTACTGATACATGCATGGTTCGGGACAGTTTCTCACATGCCAGCTTTTGTAGCCATAAATTGCTAAGTATGGGAATGGTTGAGTTCAAAATTTGAATCTCTCTCTCTCTCTCTCTTAGTTCACCTTTAAGAAGGAGATATATATACACACACATATATATAATCTTTTTATTATATAATTACCATTTTAATGTAACCACTGTGATAACAGTAGTTGTGTCTTAGGAGACAGTTTGTTGTTATTAGGAATGAATGGATAGCATTAACAAATATTTGGGACATAACTTCGTTCAAAAAACAAACCAGGAACTGTGGATTAACTTTCCTTTCTTCTGTACCTAGGGCCTAGGAGCCAGTGACCAAGGTTTTATTAAACTGCACCAGACCTCCCAGCAGGGGACCCTGTCCCCTTCCATCTCGTGCTACACATTACATCTGGGTAAGTAGAGGGGCCCCTGGAACTAGTAAAATGGAAGAGTGGGTCATGGATAGTGACAGATTGCACCTGGACAAAAGGATTCCTTAACATTTCCGGAGACACGACTCATACTGAGCGAGACAGAATGCCAGAACCACAGCTTGCTGTCCCCTTTTAACTTGGGTCAGGACCAGCCTTCCTGACCCTTAGATATGACCCAGCTTTGACTTATCTTATTCTTGGGTAACAACTAGGTGGCTGGTCACAGCACTAGAATGTCATTGAGAGACATTTACACTAGATGAGTAAGTTAATGGAAGTCATGACTTCAACCCAAACTCTGCCATTAACTAGGTTTGTCATCCTGGGCAAGTTACAAGTTAAATTCTTTGGACCTTAATTTTTTATGTACGAAATAGGTTGCAATATAAGATTAATGGTTCTTGATGAAGTTGAATCACCTGGACAGTTCATTTAAAAAAAAACAAACAACTGGGTCAGAGATTCTGATTGGTGCAGGCCAAGACATCTCTATTTTTTAAAAGCCCCCTTCCCCTTCACACAACACCCAGAAAACACTAATGCCCAGCCAAGATTAAGAACTACTTACTGGTTAGCCCTGGTTGGTGTAGCTCAGTGGATTGAGTGCGAGCTGCGAACCAAAGGGTCGCCGGTTCGATTCCCAGTCAGGGCACATGCCTGGGTTGTGGGCCAGGTCCCCAGTGGAGGCCATGTGAGGGGCAACCACACATTGATGTTTCTCTCCCTCTCTTTCTTCCTCCCTTCCCTTCTGTCTAAAAATAAATAAATAAATAAATCTTTTTTTAAAAAAAGAACTACTGGTTAAAATAATCATTACTAACTGATTCTAAGGTTGTGTCACTTAAAGACAGAAAGCAGGCCCACAACATTCTTATTACACAGACTTAATGGTAACCAAGCCTAGACATGTCTTTCTAAGAAGCAGTCCGAATCAAGCAATTTCTGTTTATTCAGGGAAAGTGCTGTGCCTCCTCACCAATTCAGTATTCCCACAATGTTTTGCAAGTTTTCAGCAACTAGTACATTTTGATGGGCTGCATCAGGTGTAACTCTGCCTATCCAAGATGATTAGTTGTTCCTAATGGTCCCCCGAGACGATTATGTGTCTTCTCTCGGTGTTGGTACCAGTGTTTAATAGCCTATTGAAATTTTCTCCTAGAGCTGATCTGTGACTTGTTGGGGTGGAGGAGAAAGGTGTCAGCAAGGGATAAGGATGATCACCTTGATCAGTGCTGAAATGTGAGCTTCCGTGTCCAAACTGAGATAAAAAAAAATGATCCTCACACCTTCTCAAGTAGTTGTAGACTATTGAATTACCAGAACTGGGATAGGAAAAAAGAGCACATTGTTTACTTTGATCATTTGTTGGGACCTAATTTTGTTGCCATTACATTGTAAATTCTGCAGATATTCACATTTTGAGAAGTATTCTTAGATTTAAAGGTGTAACTTACTAAATTGTAATCCATGAAATTTATTTGTTTATCCTACTCTTTTTTTCTCATCCCAAACACCTAGAAGAAGAAAAAAAAACAGTGTGTGTGTGACTGTCAGATCAGTCAGAGAGAGACGGACATGAGTTCACAAAAGATGGAAAGGCATTAAGGAGGAAACATAGAACAAGGGTAAGAAGGCCTGTGGATTACAAGGAGCTGCATTTAATTTCTTTGTTTTCTCTCTGCTTGGTTTTACAATTGCTACAAGTCTATTCTCAAGCTTTCTAAAACTTAAGATGATCATTTCATCCCACCTGCTATGTGTTGGTAAATGTAGGCTTCTAGCCTGTGATTCCTTTGCGTTCTCTGCAGTCTTCCATACATGGTGCGTGGAACGGTGTCTCCATGGGTCAATTGGCAACCTGGATATAGTTGGTCTAATCCAGCATTGCCCAATCCCAGAGTCTCACTTAATTCTAAATAATGTCTTACATTGGGGAATATTTTTTTCTAGAATGGAAAATTACTGGCACCAGAATTCTTTAACTTTGGTGTCTCAGAGGAACTGCCCTTATTTTATGTCAAAAATCTCGTAGAGAATTACAAAACCAGCTCAGCCCCCACCTCTCCATCGACCTCAAGCTGGTTATACGCACTGCCATTAAAAATTTTTTTTAGTATTTGATTCATTTTATGTGTTTATTGCTGATCATTGTTCCAAAGATTTAGTAACATTGGCCACATACTGTTTCATTCTTTTGGAAGTTGTTCTTTACCTATTGCTTAAAATGAATTAAGGTAGGAATAAATATACTAGGAAAAGATGGTTTTGTCATCATAACTTTAAATCTAATGAAAAAAATTATTATTAGACTCAAATGTGTCTACACACATTGCAGTGTGTTTACATATTGTATAAGCATTTCTCCTCTCGCAAATCTAATATTTTGAAGATAGTAAGTATGGTCAGGGCTGTTCTGGTCTTTAATATTAGTCCCTTAAGTGTTTACTGTACCAAAACAATTAAATGTTGGAAGGTAATAAGAAACGATAAAATTTTCTTAACTGGTCTATTTTGTTGAACATTTTAACAACCATCTCCAAAGCTAGCAAGCTTTGCATTTCTTTGTTCTTTTATTTTTTATTCCAAATATTTTTAAGTATATTTTATTCATTATGCTATTACAGTTGTCCCATTCTTTTTTCTCCTCTTTATACCCCTTTACCCAGTACCCCCATTTCCTCCAGCATCCCCCACCTTAGTTCATGTCCGTGAATCCTACATGTATGTTCTTTGGTTTCTCCATTTCCTGTACTATTCTTAATCTCCCCCTGTATGTTTTGTATTATGCTTCTTATTTTCGGTACCTTTTCCCCCATTCTCCCCTCTCCACCTCCCCACTAATAACCCTCTATGTGATCTCCATTTCTGTGATTCTGTTCCTGTTCCAGTTGTTTGCTTAGTTTGTTTTTGTCTTTTTGGTTTCAGTTGTTGATAGTTGTGAGTTTGTTGTCATTTTACTGTTTATAGTTTTGATATTCTTTTTCTTAGATAAGTAAGTCTCTTTAAAATTTCATATAATAAGGGCTTGGTGATGATGAACTCCTTGAACTTGACCTTATCTGGGAAGCACTTTACCTGCCTTTCCATTCTAAATGATAGCTTTGTTGGATAGAGTAATCTTGGATGTAAGTCCTTGCCTTTCATGACTTTGAATACTTCTTTCTAGCCCCTTCTTGCCTGTAAGGTCTCTTTTGAGAAATCAGCTGACAGTCTTATGGTAACTCCTTTGTAGGTAACTGTCTCCTTTTCTCTTGTTGCTTTTAAGATTCTCTCCTTATCTTTAATCATTGACAACTTAATTATGATGTGTCTTGTGTGTTCCTCTTTGGGTTCATCTTCTTTGGGACTCTGAACTTCCTAGACTTGTATGTCTATTTCCTTCACCAGATTAAGGAAGTTTTCTTTCATTAGTTTCTCAAATAAGTTTTTGATTTCTTACTCTTCCCCTTCTTCTTCTAGCACCCCTATATTTTGGATGTTGGAGCATTTAAAGTTGTCCCAGAAGTTCCTCTGCCTCTCCTCATTTTTTTTTTAATTTATTTATTTTTAGACAGAAGGGAAGGGAGGGAGAAAGAGAGAGAAAGAAATAGCAATGTGTGGTTGCCTCTTAAATGGCCCCAACTGGGGATCTGGCCTGCAACCTAGGCATGTGCCCTGACTGAGAATTGAACCGGTGACCCTTTGGTTCGTAGCCTACACTTAATCCACTGAGCTACACCAGCCAGATCTCATTTTTTTGAATTCTTGTTTCTTCATTCTGTTCCAGTTGAATGTTTATTTCTTCCTTTTGTTCCAAATCATTGAATTGAGTCCCAGTTTCCTTCCCTTCACTGTTGATTCCCTGTATATTTTTCTTTATTTCACTTTGCATAGACTTCACTTCTTCCTTTATTTTGTGTCCATACTCAATCATTTCTGTGAGCATCCTGATTACCAGTGTTTGAACTCTGGGTCTGATGGGTTGGCTATCTCCTCGTCAGATAGTTCTTTTTCTGGAATTTGATCTGTTCTTTCATTTGGGGCATGTTTCTCTCTCTCTCTCTCTCTCTCTCTTTTTTTTTTTTTTTTTTTTTTGGCACACCTGTTATGTTCTAAGGGGCAGAGCCTTAGGTATTTGCCAGGGCAGGGGAACCCACTTCGTTGCTGTTATGGTTCTATATGTGGGGGAGAGGCCAGAGAGAGAACAATACCACTTGCTTGGCTCTTGCCCTGTTTTCAAGAGACTGGTAGTTTCTCCTGCTGTACAACACCCACAGGTTTTTATAGCCAGAGGTTATAAGGCTTTATTTTACTTACACTGAAGCCCTGGGTTTTATGGTCTGTCTCACTCCCCAATTGTTCCTCCCAGTTTATCTGCACACATGTGTGGGACCACCCAGTTGGCCAGCCACTACTTTGCCATGAGTCATCTCCACCCCAGCTGCCTGTCTCCACCCCTCCTGCAAGTCTCAATGAATGTTTCCTCTTTACTCCTTGGTTGTCAGACTTCCCAGTTTGATTTTTTAGCAGTTATGGTTGTTTCTGTTTTTGAATTGGTTGTTTCATTCTTTTGGTTATGTGAAGAGACAAAGCACATCTACCTATGCCTCTATTTTGGCCAGAATTCTTCTTTCTTCTTTTCTTCCTTGATTCACTCATTTGTTCAACAAATGTCTAATGAATTCCTACTATGTACCTATGTTCATGTAACTTTAAGTCTCATGCAGGGAGGGAGGAATACAGAAAATAAGGAAGCAAAATACAGTGTGGGTTACATGGTGATGAGTCCTATGGAGAAATGAAAAGCCCAGAAGAAGATAGGGAGTTGGTTGGGTAATATTTAAAATACAGTGGCCTAAAAAAATGATCTTGAGTATAGACTTAAAAGTGATGGAAAAAAACTTAGGAAGCTGTCTGGGAGTAGAGCTTCTAGCCAACACACATCCCTCAGGCAGGTACATGCCTGGCATGTCCACAAAACAGCACGAGGGTTTGGGTGACTGGAACAGAGTGACAAGAAGGGGCCGAAAGAAATGAAACCAATGTATAAAGGGGGGGCTGTGGGGCAGGAGTTCGGGACGGTGCTGAAGATCACATAGCATCTGGTAGGGCCTTTTCTGTGGGATTCTTGTAAGGTGATGTGAAGATCAGTTTCATACAGTGTTGTCAAAGTAGCAGCAGCCCCATGTTCTTTGTTTCTTCTTTGTTATGCCTTCTGAATGTGCCCCAACTCTCCTTTTCTCACTACGTCAGCCTCTACCCATTCTGTCCCTGGCATTTACTTACCCCAAGGCAGGTTATGAAGTGGGATTCAGTCTCCCGTTCTCATTGTTTTCTTGATAATCTGAAGGTTAGGCTTGCCTTTCCATTTTAAACAATGTACAACTAGTCGCTAAAAAAATGATCAGTCCCAAAACTATCAATTATGAGAGGAATTAATAAATTTATAGAAAATATTTTTTGCTTTATATTGTAGCCCAGACACAAAGTGGTTGCCTTGCTGGTGGGTTGTTTTATAAAAATATATGTTGGTATCCAACAATTAAAAATTTTTCATTAAAATGTAGTTTCAAATTCTCTTTAAAATTTGGATGTTCTATTTATATGATATTCTAGAATAGACAAAACTAATGTATGGTGATAGAAACCAGAACTGAGGTTGCCTGAGATTGTGGCAGGGATTGACTGTAGGAACACAGGAGACAATTCTGGATGATAAAAAGGTTTTATTTATAGTAGCTTAAAATGCACGGCAAAACTCATTAAACCATACATTGGTTTGTGCAGTTCACTATATGTAAATTGAACCTCAGCATAAAGGACTTTTAAAAATAGAAGCCAACATTCAGTGAGAGTTGAATAGTAGCTCACCACTCTGTGCTCTCTAGATTGGCACAGACTCACGTGGTTCACTTCAGTCATTACCCACCTGGACCTTTATAGATGGGCTTGGTGTGTGATTCCTACAGTAGACTTTGGACCGTTTTATTTTCAACTGTGAATGGAGAGCAAATCTGAAAGGGCCTCATCTGTGTAATTGGCAGTGAAGAAAATAGTACCTGACCCCTAAGGTTGTATGTGAAGTATATAACAAAAACAAACCTGATAGCTTGGATCAGTCAGGCAGCTCATGTATAATCACCTCTCAGTTAATGGTGTTCTCAGTGAAACCTGGGATTCTCACAGGTCCCTGAACATAACTCTCTCTCTTCCACTCAAATGCCAAAGGTCTCCTGTGTTTGCAGACTTCTCTGAGAGAATAACAGAAAGTAGCTTTTACTCTTATCATCAGCACTTAAAACTTACTTTTATTATGTTTGTTATGAAAATAATAGTGTTTACTGTGGGAACACTGGAAAGTATAGATTAAAATAAAATAAAATTACCCACAACTCCACCATCCAAACATAACCTCTTTTACCATTTTGTGGTGAATACTTGCACATATTTCTTAATACATCTATATAGTTTATGCTAAAAATATGTTTATTGATAAAATTTAGCATACAACTTCCCAGTTTGCAAAGTGGAAAAATAATAAGTCAAAGATTAAAGAAGAAAGCAGAAGCATTTGCCTTCTCTCTATCCTATAACTGTTTTTAAATGACTGTAAATTTTTACAAAGACTAGAAAGAACTCTGAAGAGAACGCGATAAGAAAAGGTTTGGAGGAAAGTTACTGATGAAACAGAACCAAGAATTAGGGCAAGAAAGACCACCATGGGAAGGGGAGTGATCATCTAGAAAGAAATTCTGAGCAGGGAGTCAGCAAGGACAGAGAGCAGGCATGAGCAGCGGGGTCTGCATGCAGAGGAATTAATGGAAATCTTTATGAATTAGTTAAGGTGAACCAGGGCTTCTAATGTGCAGCTGGCATTTAGGTAAGTATTTCTCTTTCTGACTTTTGTAAAGTGGTGGGCTCTAGTCTGAAGGCCAGCTCTTGCCTCTTCACCCTAAAGTCAATCCACAAGTCAACAGAACCCACTGGTGTACAAATCCTCTCAATAATTTCATTCAGGGAAGGATCCTACCTTGAAAACAATTATATGCATAATAATGGAGGAAAACACCAATTAACCAGGAAAGTAAATGAAGTCTTTAATTTTAAAAAATATATAACCAAGAATTAATAGCTATATGAAGAAGAATGGAGAAAAATAAAGTTACTACTGCCAGAGTGGAGATCATGTAAAACAACTTTTTAAAAAGCTCTGAGTACCCTCAGAGTGATTAAAAAGCTATTGTTTCCATGTACCAAAAACAGAATTCTATTAAGGAGGAACAATCAGAAAACAGACAAAAAATCTTCAAATTTTTTAAAATGGATATTAAAATAAACATAATTTGTTAGAAGGGCTAAAAATTAGTTTAAGAAGGCTCCTGGAATGTACAACCAGATGTCAAAAATATGGAAAATATATATGCTAGAAAAAAAGAAGCATAGAAAAGCAGTTCAGTCAATCCAATACCTGTTGATTAGAGCTCTAGAAAGAGAAAACAAAAAAAATAGAGGGGTAGAAGTTGACAAATACAAGGAAAAAATATTTCCTGTTCTTCAGGAAAAGTATGATATAAAGAGGGGCCATCAGATGAATGGGGGAAGACTCCATACAGGGTTACAATAATTACAAAACTTCAGAGTCAAAGATACAGAGAGACCCCTAACACTTTCTGAAAGGGAAAATACAGTCACTTACTTAAAATTGACATAAGGCTTCCCATCAGTGAACTGGATACTAAACTACACTGGAGCAATGACTTTAAACTTACGAGGAAAAATTATTTTGAACTTAAAATTATGTTGCCAGTAAAATTATCAATTAAGTGTGAGAGTGAAATGAAGACATTTTCAGACATTCAAAGACTCAGGCCATTTACTTCTGAGTATCCTTTCTGAAGCAATTACCTAAGGATGTGCTAAAGCAAAATAAGGGTTGAAAATAAGGAGGGGACTTCCAGTCAAGATGGAGGTGTAGGTAGACACACTGTGCCCCTTGCACAACCAAAAGAGGAAAAACAACAATTTAAAAACAAAAACCAACCAGAACTGACAGAAAATCGAACTGTATGGAAGTCCCACAACCAAGAAATTAAAGACGACACGTTCATCCAGATGGGTAAGCAGGTGGAGTCGGGCAGAGAGCGTGTGGCGAGATGGCGGTTTGTGGGGCAGTAAGGGCAACACTGCAGCTGCCCGGAGAAACCTGCAGCCAGCGCACCTGGACCCAGTGGGGCCGAGACCGGTGGACCGGGCAGCCCTTCATATGTGTGCAGATAAACCAGGAGAAAAAGCTGGAGAGTGGAGTAGACCATGCAACCCACCATCAAGAGGAAATAAATCCTCAAACCACCAATTGAAAATACCTGTGGGGGTTGAGGTGGTGGCGGGAGTAACTCCCAGCATTATGGGAGAGATCATTGGAGAGACCCACAGGGACTTAGAACTGCACAAGCCCACCCACCCGGGATCAAGCACGGAGGGGCCTAAGTTGCTTGTAGGTAACAGGTGAAGTGACTGAGAGCTGGCAGAGAGCAGAGCAAGTGCCATTGTTCCCTCTCAGGCCCCGACCCCACAGGCAGCATCACAACACAACTACCTGGGTTGCCCTGCCCTGCTGGATACTTAAGGTTCTGCCCCTTAAAGTAACAGGGGCGCTGAAGGAAAAAAAAAAAAAATGGCCCAAATGAAAGAGCAGATCAAAATTCCAGAAAAAATACATCTAAGCGACAAAGAGATAACCAACCTATCAGATGCACAGTTCAGAACACTGGTAATCAGGACATTCACAGGATTAGTTGAATTTGGTCGCAAATTAGATGAAAAAATGAAGAATATGCTAAGAGAAGTAAGGGGAAATGTACAGGGAACCAATAGTGATGGGAAGGAAACTAGGACTCAAATGAATGGAGTGGACCAGAAGGAAAAAAACACATTCAACCAGAAAAGAATGAAGAAACAAGAATTCAAAAAAAAATGAGGAGAGGCTTAGGAACCTCCAGAACATCTTTAAACGTCCCAACATCCAAGTCATAGGGGTGCCAGAAGGAGAAGAGGAAGACCAAGGGATTGAAAACTTTTTTGAACAAATAATGAAAGAGAACTTCCCCAATCTGGCAAAGGAAATAGACTTCCAGGAAGTCCAGGAAGCTCAGAGAGTCCCAAAGAAGTTGGACTCAAGGAAGCACACACCAAGGCACATCATAATGACATTACCCAAGATTAAAAATAAGGAGAGAATCTTAGAAGCAGCAAGAGAAAAGGAGACAATCACCTACAAAGGAGTTCCCATAAGACTGTCAGCTGATTTCGCAAAAGAGACCTTTCAGGCAAGAAGGGGCTGGAAAGAAGCATACCAAGTCATGAAAGGCAATGACCTACATCCAAGAACACTATCCAGAAAAACTTTCATTTTGAATGGAAGGGCAGATAAAGTGCTTCTCAGATAACATCAAGTTCAAGGAGTTCGTCATCACCAAGCCCTTATTATATGAAATGTTAAAGGGATTTATCTAAAACATGGAGGGATATCAACAGGGGAGTGGGAGTGGGAGAGAGGAGGAAAAAGTGCAGAGAATAAGTAGCATAAACAGTAGGTAGAAAACAAGCCTACTGAAAAGTAGGGGAGGTTAAGAATAGTATAGGAAATGTAGAAGCCAAAGAACTCATGTGTATGACCCATGGACAAAAACTAAAGGGTGGGGAATGGAGGGGGGGTGCAAGGCGGAGAGGAATAAAGGGGGGAAATGGGACAACTGTAATAGCATAATCAATAAAGTGAATTTTAAAAAAATAAAATTTAATTTAAAAAAAAGAAAATAAGAAGGAGGATGATGGTGAATAAGAAAGATTCTAACTTCCCAAGTGCAATTAAATTAACTCCCAGGCTAACATTGTGTACCACACTTAGAAAGAAGTTTATACAAATTAAGACAAGTAATCAGTTGCATGAAGAATGACTTCAAGAAAAATTAAGTAAATTTCATTCACTAGATAGAACCAGTAATGAACAGCATTCAGACAGTTCTAATAATGGGACTTTTAGCAACATAGAGGAATAAATTAACTTATACAGACTTCCCTCCAGTACAAACACACAAAAATAAAGGATAAAACACAATTAAATGTTTAAATAAATAATTAACTTTGAAATAAAGACTACTAGAGGAGAGCCCTGGCTGGGTAGCTCAGTTGGTTAGACTGCTGTCCTGATGTGCCAAGGTTTCGGATTCGATCCCCATCAGGGCATGTGCAAGAATCAACCAAGGAGTACATAGATAAGTGGTACAAGTTGATGTCTGTCTGTCTATCTGTCTCTCTCTCTCTTTCTCTCTTCTACCTTTCTCTCTCTCTCTAAAATCAAGAAATAAAAATTGTTTTTGAAGAATACAGGAAAGCATTTAAAAGAGCAGTAAATGCAAGTTCATGCTCTGTACAACCTATAGGAGTTTGTCTGTGGGATATAGATCCTAGGGTGTGAGGATAGGGTTGTACTATTCAAACCTGGAAAGAAGACATCATCTCAGGGCCAAGAAGACAGTGAACCACTCCCTCACTGTCCTATTTAATATGAACTCACAATTTTTAAAGTCTGCAAATCATCATAAGGGAATATCAACAAACAAAACAGAAGAATTAGATCTTCCAGAATTTGAAATAATGGAAATAAATGAACCAAATAATGTGTGTTAAAAATTATTAAAAGGATAAAAGGAATAGAAAATCAAAGGAAAAAATAGTACACAATAAAAAAGAAGAGCATATTTTAAAAAGAAAATATGGATATGAAAAATATACACATTGAATATTTTTATTTTTTAAAGTCTATTTTATTGGTTATGCTATTACAGTTGTCCCATTTTTTCTCCTCTTTATTCCCCTCCGCCTATACCACCTCTCCCACCATCATTCCCCACTTAGTTCAAATCCACGGGTCATTCATATAATTTTTTTGGCTTCTCCATTTCCTATACTATTCCTAACTTCCCCCTGTCTATTTTGTACCTACCATTTATACTTCTTATTCCCTGTACCTTTTCCCCCATTCTACCCTCTCCACCTCCCCACTGATAACCTTCCATGTGATCTCCATTTCTGTGATTCTGTTCCTGTTCTAGTTGTTTGTTTAGTTTGTTTTTGTTTTTGTTTTTTTTTTAGCTTCAGTTGTTGATAGTTGTGAGTTTGTTGTCATTTTACTGTTCATATTTTTTATGATCTTCTTTTTCTTAGATAAGTCCTTTAACATTTCATATAATAAGGGCTTGGTGATGAACTCCTCTAACTTGACCTTATCTGGGAAGCACTTTTATCTGCCATACAATCCTAAATTATAGCTTTTCTGGATAGAATAATCTTGGGTGTAGGTCCTTGCCTTTCATGATTTAGAATACTATTTTCCATCCCCTTCTTGCCTATAAGGTTTCTTTTGAGAAATCAGCCGAAAGTCTTATGGGAACTCTTTTGTAGGTAATTGTCTGCCTCTCTCTTGCTGCTTTTAAGAGTCTCTCCTTATCCTTAATATTGGGTAATGTAATTATGATGTGCCTTGGTGTGTGCTTCCTTTAGTCCAACTTATTTGGGACTCTCTGAGTTTCCTGGGCTTCCTGGAAGTCTGTTTCCTTTGCCAGATTGGGAAAGTTCTCCTTCATTATTTTTTCAAACAAGTTTTCGATTTCTTGCTCTTCCTCTTCTCCTTCTGGTACTCCTATGTTTCGGATGTTAGAACGTTTAAAATTGTCCCAGAGGTTCCTAAGCCTCTCATTTTTTTAAATTCTTGATTCTGTTCTGGTTAAATGTTTATTCCCTCCTTCTGTTCCAAATCGTTGATTTGAAATCAGGTTTCCTTCCCTTCACTGTTGATTCCCTATATATTTTTCTTTATTTCACTTTGCATAGCCTTCACTTTTTTCTCCATTTTGCACGCATACTCAACCATTTCTGTGAGCATCCTGATTACCAGTGGTTTGAATTGTGTATCTGATAGGTTGGCTGTGTCTTCATTGCTTAGTTCTGTTTTTGGAGCTTTGATGTGTTCTTTCATCTGGGCCATATTTCATTGTCTTGGAGCACCTATAACATTTTAAGGGGCAGAGCCTTAGGTGTTCACCAGGGTGGGGTAACCCACTTCGTTGTATGTAGGGGAGGGGTCAGAGAGGAAACAATGCCACTTGCTAGGCTCTAAGCCAGCTTTCAGTCTCTTCCCCCACTACCCACAAGCAAATTGGGCCATTCTGGTGCTGATTCCTGGGTGGATGGGTTTCTGTACATTCTCAGAGCCTGTGGATTTCTCCCATGAATTCTCCTGTGAGGCTGGGAGTCTCTTCCACCACTACAACCCCCACAGGATTCTACAGTCAGAGTTTTTCAGGCTTCCTTTTCCTGTACTGGAACCCTGGGTTGTGCAGTCTGTCTCCGTCCCCAGTTGTTCCTCCGGGTTGATTCACACACAGAAGGGGTTCCATCCAATTGGCCAGCCACCACTGCCTTGCCTGCCCAGTCCTCGCCGCCCCAGCTGCCTGTCTCCGCCCCTCCTACCAGTCTGGATGAATGTTTCTTCTTTAACTCCTCAGTTGTCAGACTTCCAAACAGTTCAATTTTGTCAGTTCTGTTTGTTTTTTGTTTTTAAATTTGCTGTTTTCCTCCTTTTGGTTGTGTGAGGAGGCACAGTGTGTCTACCTATGCCTCCATCTTGGCTGGAAGTCTCTGAATCTTTTTAAATTAATGAACTAGCTAAACAACATTAGAGGGAAATGTAGATTAGTAAACTTCAAGGCAAATCTGAGAAAACTCCCTGGAATCAGCCCATTGAGATAAAAAAAATTAAAAATGTCAGAGGTTAAAAAAACACAATGATATAATGAGAAGCTCCAATATGTATCTAATAGAAATTCTAGGAAAGAGTAGAGAAAATGAATTAGCCTGTATTGGATACATAACTAAACAAATTAAAATAGTAATATCTCACAAAAATAGTAGAGAATAAGGAGACTTAAATATTCATTTTTCATGGTAAGCATTCATAGGTAATGTCTAAATTTGATGTCAAAAATAGCCATGTAATTGTGTTATTCAGAGCTGTAGTGTTCAATCCTCAAGGAGAGTTGACTAAATGACCAGCACTTGGTGTCAGGTACAGAGATGCTAAATGCTCAGAACAGTTCCGCTCAAGTCCCATCCAAAATACTAATAGCTGATTTAGAGTTAAAAGTAAGACAAACTAAAAACAAAGATGATTTTAAGAAAATGGTTGCTTCAGGGAATAGAACTAGAATTGGGGAGAAATCAGAAAAATAAACAGATTTATTTCTGATTAGCCCTTCCATAATACTTGCAGTTTTATCATATCTGTATTATTTTGACTAAAGGTATTATTTTAGAAAAAGAAATAACTGGTAAACCAGTAGATTCTTCTTTTATTTTCACTTAAAGCAGAAAACTTTTTTGTATTAAAATATCTGTCATTCAAACTTAAGCACCAATTTGAATTACTGAGCTTTTTACCCTAAAGAAGATTCTGGAGGTATATCTCGAGTGTATTAGTGATCTTTCAAGTGTTCCTAGTTGGAAAATAAATTTTGTAATTTATCAACTTATGGAGTCACAACAAATTAGTGCTAGAAAGGATTCATTTCTTCAGTGGAATTGAATCATTTTTGCATGGCATTGGGGTTTTGGTCAGTAGTTCTGTACAGGACAAAGGAGGCGGGGGATATAGTCAAACTAGAACATGTGGCTTCTGATGGGAACCTGTCCCCTTACTCTCATGGTCCTATAAGATCTGGTCCTATTCGACCTCTGCAGTTTCATTTCCTCTAACCACCCAAAACACAATGCTTTGGGGTGTTTTTGGTATTCCGTAAACATTTCCTATAAATTTTTACTTTTCTTTCTCTGTGCAGAATCACATGCCTTTGCTTTTGCCTCCTACTCATTATTTGAGAGCTACCTCAAATCCAATATCCTTTCTGAAGCCTTCCTTGACCTGTAGTCTTGCTTCTAATTTTGTTAAGATCACCATGCTTCAAAAACAACAAATCATGAAGAGTGGGAATACATGCCTATAATTAACAAAAAATAAATTTGATAAACATTTTGACGTAATCTCATATACAGTTAATGAGGCAGCAGAGCCTTCGAGTACGGTTTCTGAAGTGAGTACACCTAAATTCCAGTCTCAGCTGTTACCACTCCATGGGAGCCACGGATTCTTTGCCTGAAAATGCATATAATTTTTACCTTGCATAGATGCTGTGTTTTCTAATTGCACAGTCTCAATAAATATTAACTACTATAATTATGTTTACCTATTGTTGTGTAAAAATAAGAAACTTACATAAATGTCTACCATTCGTATTTATTTTTCATAATGAATGTTCTCCAGTGTTCTGTGGTTGGTCACAAGAGCCTGCCTTCATCATGAATGTAATTTCAGTTTGGTGAAAACCTAACTTTTCACCATAAGGAGTTGTATTAACCAACAATGGAACCCCCCACAGTCTGGTGGTCACCCCATAGGCACCCAACTGTTAACTCACTCTCGGCCTGACTCCTCTTCTGCTAATGTGCTTCAGTTGAGAACAGTGGCTTCATATGTTGTTTTGCACTTAATTTTTTAATATCAGGTATGTTTTTCAAATACACAAAGGCACATGTAACAAACACCAGTTTACTTACCACACAGCTTAACCACATCTTAACATTTTACTCTCTTTATGCCATTTCATTTTTTTACAAACTGAAACGTTGCAGATACGTTTTGTTAAAGCTCCCTGTGTCTTCCGAGCCTCATTCCCCTTCTCCCCAAAGGTAGCGCTATCCTGATGTTACTGTTTAGCATTGTCGTGCATGCTCTGAAACATTTCTTACTTGCATGTGTGTCTGTAAACCTCTATTATTGATTTGTAAGTTTTTAAACTTTGAATAACTGTGTCCTCAAGGTATCCATCTGTGCCTTGCATTTTTATTGAAATTAAGTATTTGAGATTTACTGATGATGATACAGATTTAGTTCATTTGTTTTAACTACTACATAACATTCAATTTATTACCATACCAAAATATATTTTTTATTGCATACAGGTAGATATTTGGGTGTTTTCCGATTTTTTATGATCATAAAGTTATAGTGAACATTCTTATACACATATTGGGTTTTTATTCTTAGTCATTTATTTTGCTCATATAAGTAGTATTTACCATGTAACAAAAAAATGATCAACCATCCTAACAGTTACACATGTCAACATATTCAACTTTAAAACATTTTATAATATGTCCCCCACAAAGACATCTAAGCTGTGCCTCTGCACCATAATTTAATTTAAGGTGTAATCAAATGCAAATAGAGAATAAGAAAGAAGGCTAATACCTTCAAAATCCTGGAGTCAATTTAAGAACTGACCTTGCCCCTTTTTCTGTTTTCTTGACATATAAGTGGTCAGAGTTGGCTTGATTCACAATTCCCCTGGAGCTGGATCCAACTGACTGTAATATTTAAATAATGAGTTTATTTTTTTTTTAATTTTTGATTTATTGTTTGGTAGTATGCTGATTAATTTCTTTTTTTTAGCTAATGAATTTAATATGAATTTTGTTTAAAGTATACATATTACCCACTGATTGCCCTGTGGCAGTTTGATTTTTATTGACTTGATTTCACTTATTAGTGCCTACTATGTGCAGATCACCACGTTAGGTGCTTTGGGGTGTCCAAAGATGAAGACGTCTTCAGAAGGACTTAGAAGACCACAAGGAAGAGATGCTGAAGAACAGTCGTCAGTTGGATTTTAGCATCTGAAGTAGAGTTTTTATTTTCTCCCTAGTGACACTCGGGAAATGCTTGCCTCGTGCTGCTGGTGAATGATTTCTGAGTACTATGGATCATACTGAGGAAAATGAAATCCCCCTTGCAGCGACCCAGAAGTTCTGTGTGGACAGGCCGGTCTTCAGTCATCTGGTCCTCCAGGAGAGGCTGCACAAGAAGGACAAGATTCCGGATTCCATTGGGGATAAGCTGAAAGAGGCGTTCACGTAGGTTGTGTTTTAACCTGTTTCCTTCATTCTGTCATTCACTTATCAAAGAAGCAAGAGAAATGTATAAGGAAAATCTGGTGAAATGGAGAAAGAAACGAATGGCGAGCACTCGTGACTTGCAGAACTGTCCACAGGGTTCAGGCAGTGATAGGTACTTGATTGAGCACAGGCTTTATTATGTATTTCTCCATATTTATTAAATTCTTACCATGCCTTGGGGATGTGTGCGTAAAAGTTTATATAAATAACCTGCTTTTCAATTCCCCGCCACCTTCAAAATATCCACCTCTTCCCTGTGTCGCTCAGAATGCTCCAACCACTCTCTTTTTTCCTACCCTTGTCTTCCACCCCATTTGGCAACAGCCTGAATCTAAGTCCGCAAACTGAGGTCCCTCAGTGTCCTGTGACTCTTAATTTTGGGGATACACAGCCGTGTTGCTGGCCAGGGAACGTTAATATATGTGTGCCTGTTGATAGCTCCCAGACTTCAAAACCAAGCCATTTGGTCACTGCCTCCTGAACCCGTGAGCCCACACCTTCTGTGTTCTGTGTTTATTTAAGCTTCATGGTGGCCCTATACTCAAGGTGTAATCACCAGGAGAGGTGAAAAATGTATGCACTGGAGTCAGACTGGCTGCGCTTTAATCCTCGTCCCAACCACCTACCAGCTGTATGCTTGAGTTTCCTGCTCTATAAAATAAGGGTAATAATAATACTTACGTCGTAGAGTTGCTAGGAGTTAGGCATATGGCAAGTACTTTATAAGTGTAGCTATTATTAATATCTCAGTTTTCTAAATAACGTATCAAATCCAGTTTGTTTCACTCAACTTCATTGCTCTTGCCACAGATGCCTCAGGTTTTGTTTTCAAAATCTTCCTTCTTCTAATCTCCAGATACTCTTAACCACTAAAGATGCTATGTAAAATACCTTGATACCATGTATGCTGCAATAATGGATTATATTTTGAATGGAATAAATTACTTCCTTGTCACAAGGAGGACTTAAGGTTTTCAGAATGGCAATGGGGCTCATCTATCCATACCCTTACTCAGTGATATCTTCGATTATTGGCATAGCCAAGGCCCAGAACATGGTCTGTGTATCAAAGTTAATTGAACTACATAGGGATTAAATTCAAGGCCTTGGTTTTATCAGCTCGGTGTTCCAGCAAACCAAGAAAACCAGACATAATAGATTCAGCTACTACACTCCATTGACAAATGGTGTTTTGGGTTTACCTAATCAAAGACCCTAAAGCAATGGACACATATTAACAAAGCTCAGAATATGTGTATAAATCTCCTTTATTTTATAAGGAAGGGGAAAACTAAATGGGCAGATGCTGGTCAGTGGTTCCATATTCAAAAATTAACTCAGTAAGTAATTGCCCTACTACTCTTTTATACCAACACAGAAACTACAGTAAGGATTTCATCTATTAAAATAATAGCTTCTGCCCCTGGCTGGGTGGCCCAGTTGGCTGGAGTGTCATCCCATGCACCAAAAGGTTGCAGGTTCGATCCCCAGTTAGGGGCACGTGCCTAGCTTGCGAGTTCAATCCCTGGTTGAGGCACATATGGCAGGCAACCGATAGATGTTTCTCTTCCTCTCTCCCTCCCTCCTTCCCTTCCTCTCTCTCTAAAACCAATAAAACTGTCTTCAGGTGAGAATTAAAAAATAGCTTCTGGGTCTACGGCCATACCACCCTGAATGCACCCGATCTTGTCTGAAAAAATAGCTTCTGGGTTATCTCCATTAATCTGAAGCTGAATTTTTCTTATTTTTCAAGGTCAGTTGTAGAGCATTATTATGGAGTCAGTCTAGATGTTCCCAACAACACAAAATTGCAAGAAGCAGCTCTTCTTGTCACTGATCTCTGCAGAATGAAAAGGTTATCCTCAGCACCAGTGGTGAACGTTTTCCTTATCATTCCAGGATATAAGGAAGGGAAAATCCCTTGGTTTGAAGTCTACAGAAATGTTCCTCATTTTTTTCTTTCTTTGTCCTCCCAGATGTACTCCTAAGAAAATAAGAAACATCATCTATATGTTCTTACCCATCACTAAGTGGCTGCCAGCATACAAATTCAAGGAGTATGTGCTAGGTGACCTGGTCTCAGGCATAAGCACTGGGGTGCTGCAGCTCCCTCAAGGTTAGTAGGACGTATTTATTTATCTCTGTTTGTTTCTCCTACTATCATCTCCTCAAACAATTGCTTGACTTTTTGTCTGCTTAATTTCACCATGATTGCGAATTTATAGTTTTTGTATCATTCCAGTAAACTTTACCTGTCTAAAAGAACTCTTCAGAAAAATGTAACCCTTAAAAAGCCCCTGAGATAGTAGTAGCAGGATATGGTGATATCGTTTTGCAGATCAGTCCGGGTGGGAACTGGCTGGATTACTCAGTCACTCTGTGAAATGTTGACATTGTCGTCTTGAAGGCTCTTGACTACAAGTTCACATTCTGATTACAACAGACCATGAAACACCAAATTCCTCTGCATTTGTGTGATTTTGATATGCGATACAAGAATTTAAGAACATCTCAGGCATTTATTCATGTAGTCACACTTGTTTATCAAGCACCTGCCAGGCCCTACCTGTCCTCATGGAACTAACTCTCCAATCAGGAAGAGAGACATGCAGCAAATAAAAGTACATATAGCCCTGGCTGGTATAGCTCAGTAGATTGAACACAGGCTGCGAACCAAAGGCTTGCCGGTTCGATTCCCAGTCAGGGCACATGCCTGGGTTGCAGGCCAGGTCCCCAGTGGGGGCCACATGAGAGGCAACCACACATTGATGTTTCTCTCCCTCTCTTTCTCCCTCCCTTCCCTTCTGTCTAAAAATAAATAACTTAAATCTTTTTTTTAAAAAAAGTACATATAAATTTTTAATTACAAATGATTTTAAACACTAGGAAGGAAAATACAGGGTACTATGAGATAATCACAGGGAGACCTAATGTAAGTAGGTAAATCACCAAAAAAAAGAACAACAAACCTCTTTATCCCTGGCTGGTGTGGCTCAGTGGATTGAGCAACGGCCTATGAACCAAAGGGTCTCTGGTTTGATGCCCAGTCAGGGCACATGCTTGTGTTGCAGGCCAGGTCCCCAGTAGCGGGCATGAGAGAGGCAATTGATGTTTTTCTCCCTCCCTTCCTCTGTCTAAAAATAAATGAAATCTTTAAAAAAAAAAGAAAAAAGAAAAAGAAAACTCTTTAAGGAAATGAGATTTGAGCTGTGACCTAAAGGAGGAGTCAGGTAAAGAATGAGAGGAAATGCATTTCAGGAAGAAGGAATATCATGTGTGAAGGCATTTGGCATGAAAAATATTGGGTGTTTGAAGACTTGGTTTGAAGAATTAACAGAAATTAATTGTTCTTAGAGCAAGGTGGGCAGGGGCAAGTCTGCCCAGCCTCATAAGCCACTATTAGATTGATTCTGACTACAGTGAAAGCTATCAGTGCTTTTCACTGAGACTGCCGTTTGGAAAATGGATTTGGTTGGAGGGAGGGGCACCAGAATGAGTGTGGGGAGATCAATTAGAGGTGACAACTATTCAGTATAAGCAAAGGTAATAATGGCTCCAACAGTATCTAGGTTAGCTGGCCAAAATTCTATTCCCTTCTCTAATTTCCCAAAAATTAATTATCAAATGGTCAGTTGTCAAAAAATCACATCTCCTAATGTTCATTTGGCTGAGTTGTAAATTTTCCAAGTGTCTGATTTACCAAATCCATTGAATCTATTAAATAAAAGTCTCAAGTCAGGTTTAGGACAGTTTTCCATAGCCACTTGGGCACCAACGCCCCAATGATAGAGAAGGACAGGTTCAGAGGCAGATGTGAGAGCAGAGAGAGGAGCAAAGGGGCCCAGCATCTGACATGGGAAACAGAAATTAACTGATGTTCAGCCCAGTTGGACTGACAAAGCTACAGGAAATGACTGCAGTGAATCCATGCAAAGTAATACTGGGAAGAAATCTTCAGGGTTTAGCCTAGTTGCGTTTTCACTAGAATGCCATTTCAAATTTCTCTTTGACCTGTTAGCCTTCTTCCATCATAAACTAGAGTGATGGTTGTAAAAAATGGAAGGAATTTGAAAGATACATGCTATATTTTATGCCAAGATTAGCAAGACTGGCGATTGCAATGATTTGGAGGAGAATAAGGAAGCAAGATGTGTCAAGAATTACTTTAAGGTTCCTGGACTTATGAGTTGGGTGTAGGGACAGCAAGGAAGAGAAATGGTCAAGAATGACTCTCAAATTTTTTATTTAAACACCTGGGGAATGGAGGTACCAATTGCAGACCTAATAATGGAATGGAATTAAAGGGGGAGTGTGATCACATTAAAGTTGTGATGCTTGTGAAATAGACAGATGGACATTTCATGTTTATGTTTAATATATAATGTACTCAAAAGATTTGTGTGGGCTAGAGATATTAACTTGGGAATATTTGACATATGGGTAACATTTAAACCATGGCAATAGACAAAGCCACCAAAGGAGACAATAAACATATCATCAGGTGAAGATTCCCAAGTTCATATAGGCCTGCATTATCCTAATTCCAAAACCAAATAAAGACTCTACAAAGAAGAAAATTATAGATTAATATCCCTGCTGAACATAGATGCAAATATCTTCAACAAAATATTAGCAAACCAGCCCTGGCTGGTGTAGCTCAGTGGATTGAGTGCGGGCTGTGAACCAAAGGGTCGCCGGTTCGATTCCCAGTCAGGGCACATGCCTGGGTTGCGGGCCAGCTACTCAATGGGGGCCACGTGACAGGCAACCACACACTGATGTTTCTTTCCCTCTCTTTCTCCCTCCCTTCCCTTCTGTCTAAAAATAAATAAATAAAATCTTTATTAAAAAAATTAGCAAAACAAATCTAGCAGTACATTAAAAAGATCATACACTATAATCAATTGCAATTTATTCCTGGGATATAAGGTTGATACAATATCTGCAAATCAATAAATATGATACATCATATAAACAAAATGAAAGACAAAAATCACATGATCTTATCAATAGATGCAGAAAAAGCATTTGCTAAAATCTAGTACCATTTATGATAAAAACTCACAGCAAAGTGGGAATAGAGAGAACGTACTTCAACATAATGAAGGTCATATACGAAAAACCTATAGCCAACATCATACTCAATGCACAAAACCTAAAAGCATTAGTTATCCTTAAGCACAGGAATAAGACCAGATGTCTGCTTTCACCTCTGTCTAAAAATAAATAAAATCTTAAAAAAACACCCAATATTTTTCCTGCCAAATACCTTTACACATGCTATTCCTTCTGCCTGAAATGCATTTCGTCTCATTCTTTTTTTTTTTTTTTTTAAGATTTTATTTATTTATTTTAGAGAGAGGGGAAGGGTGGGAGACAGAGAGGGAGAGAAACAGCAATGTATGGTTGCCTCTCACATGGCCCTCACTGGGGACCCAGCCCACAACCTAGGCATGTGCCCTGACTGGGAATCGAACCAGGACCCTTTGGTTCCCAGCCCGCACTCAATCCACTGAGCTACACCAGCCAGGGCCATTTCGTCTCATTCTTTACCTGCTTCCTCCTTTAGGTCACAGCTCAAATCTCATTTCCTTAAAGAGTTTTTTTTTTTTTTTTTAAGATTTTATTTATTTTTAGACAGAAGAAGATTTTATTTAACATAGTACTGGAAGTCCTAACCCCAGCAAGGAGGCAAGAAGAAATAAAAGACATACAAATCAGAAAGGAAGAAATAAAACTCTCATTATTTACAGATGATATGATACTGCATATAGAGAACCCTAAAGATTTCACCAAAAACGACTAGAACCGATAAATGAATTTAGTAAAGTAGCAGAATACAAAGGAAATATCCAGAAACCAGTTACATTTTTTACACCAATAATAAACTATCAGAAAAAGAAACTAAGAAAACAATCTCATTTACAATTGTATCAAAAATAATAATAAAATACCTAGGACTAAATTTAACTAAGGATATAAAATACCTATACTCTAAAAATTATAATACACTGAAGAAGGAAATTGAAGAAGATACAAATAAGTGGAAGCAAATACCATGTTTATGGATAGGAAGAATTAACATCATTAAAATGTCCACACTACCCAAAGCAATCTATAGATTCAATGCAATTTCTATCAAATACCAATGGTGTATTTCACAGAACCTAAAACAAATATTTCAGAAATTTATATGGAAAGACAAAAGACCTCCAAATAGTCACAGCAATCCTGAGAAAGAAGAATAAATTTGGAAGTATCATACTACCCAATATCAAACTATACTACAAGGCCATAGTAATCGAAACAGCATGGTGTGGGCATAAAAACAGACATAGATAAATGGAACAGAATACAGAGCCCAGAAATTAACCCACACCTTTATGGTCAATTAATATTTAACAAAGGAGGCAAGAACACACATGGGGTAAAAACAGTTTATTCAATAAATAGTGTTGGGAAAATTGGACCAATACATGCAAAAAAATGAAACTAGACTGCCAGTTTATACCATACATAAGAATAAACTCAAAATGGATTAAAGACTTAAATGTTAGATTCAAAGCCATAAAAATCCCAGAAGTAAACATAGACAGTAAAATGTCAGATATTTCTTTTAGCAATATATCTCCTCAGGCAAGGGAAACAAAAGAAAAAATAAACAAATGGGATTACATCAAAGTAAAACTTTTTGCACAGCAAAGGAAATCATCAACAAAACAAAAAGACAACCCACTGAATGGGAGAACATATTCACCAATGATACATCTGATGAGAGGTTAATGTCTAAAATGTATAAAGAACTTATACAACTCAACACCAAAAAAACAAAATATTTAATTAAAAAAATGGGCTGAGGACCTGAATAGACACTTTTCCAAAGAGGACATACAGATGGTCAATAGACATGAAAAGATGTTCAACATTACTAATCATCAGAGAAATGCAAATTAAAACCACAATGACATATCACCTCACACCTATCAGAATGGCTTCCATCACTAAATCAACAAGCAACAGATGTGGGCAAGTATGTGGAGGAAAGGGAACCCTCATGCAGTGTTGGTGGGATTGCAGATTGGTGAAGCCACTGTGGAAAACACTATGGAGTTTCCTCAAAAAATTAAAAATTCAACTGCCTATGACCCAGTGATTCCACTTCTGGGAATATACCTGAAGAAACCTGAACCATTAATTTGAAGGGATGCATACATCCCTATGTTCATTGCAGCATTATTTACAATAGCCGAGATTTGGAAACAGCCCAAGTGCCCATCAGTAGATGATGGATAAAATGCTGTGATACATTTACACAATGGAATACCATTTGGCCATAAAAAAAGAAGGAAATCTTACCTTTTGCAACAGCAGGGATGGGCCTGGAGAATATTATGCTAAGTGAAATAATCCAGCAGAGAAGGACAAGTACCATCTGATTTCACTTATATGTGGAATCTAATGAAAAAAAAAATAAACTAACAAAATAGAAACAGACTCATAGATACAGAGAACAGACTGACAGCTGTCAGAGGGGATGGGGCTTGGCCAGGTGGGTGAAAATGGTGAAGGAATTAAGCAAAAAGAAAAGTTGTAGACACAGACAACAGTCTGGGAAGGGAGGTGGGGAGTTAGAAGATGTGAAGGGGAGGTAAGCAGTGCTGGAAAGTCGGAAGGAGACTTGACTCTGGGTTGTGAACATGCAATATGGTTTGCAGATGACGTATTATAGAATACACTTGAAAACTATGTAATTTTATTAACTCATGGCATCCCAATAAATACAATAAAAATTTACACCAATAAAAATTTAAAAAGAAAAAAGAAAAGAATTTTTTTTAAAGAAGAAGTACCTTTAAGGATAGGTGTCTGTGGTATTACAGAAAGGAAGAAAGTATTTCAAAATAGAATTATCCGGTAGGTTGTGCATTGCTGAGCACTGTAGGTCATCCTACAATCAAATTTGGGTGGAAAAGGTATTTTTCTGCCAATCACTAGTCATTGAAGATAGGTAAGTATGAAAAACAAAATATAGCAAAAATAGAAATCTAAGAGATAGTACATTAATTTCTTGCAATTGATAAATCATTTAAATTAGTAAAACATACTTTGTTGAAGATGGCAGAGTGCATACATGCTTCTATTTCTAATCATTTAAAATACCCATAGAATCATGGCAAATGAGGGCAAATGGTGTAGCTAGAAAGGACAAAGGAAATGGGAAAGGAGCAGGAAAAAAAAAAAGATGTCAACCTAGGAACAAGTGACAACTGAATTATCAGAGTGGAGGAATTTGATATATAAATGCCTGCCCTCCAGAACATTGGGAAATTGGAGGCTCCAAGGATTTTCAAAGATGAGAGCCAACCTGAGAGGTAGAAGCAGGGGATCCAGTTAAAAATCTGTGTAATAAGTCACATGTAGACCCTCAGGTCCCCGCATCTACACCTTGCAGTGGATGGTGTAATGAAAATATTGAAAGGTGTCCAGAGGATTAAGTAAAAGTCTACACATTGAACTGCGAGCTAACAAAGGATCTTCCTGGCCTGTTCAGCTCTAAAGAGCCTGCAGGAACTGATACCCCACGGCAGACAGTGAACTGCTCCTCGAGACAAGAGCTATAGTGGTAACTGGGAGCCCCCAGTGAAGATGCTGGCTGGTCACCCAGTTGCCCTACAATAGGCCCATCAGTAAACAAAGTGGGCCAATGCCCGTGAACCTTCAAGAAGGACAGAAAACCATTCAAACAGAAGAAAGGAACTCTTTGGTAACATAAATAAGGAGAGGACAAAATAAAAAATATTTGCACTACAATATCCTTAGCAAGATATAAAAACAGGCCCGGCTGGTGTAGCTCAGTGGATTGAGTGCAGGCTGGGAACCAAAAGGTCCCAGTTCGATTCCCAGTCGGGGCACATGCCTGGGTTGCAGGCCAGGTCCCCAGTGAGGGCCATGTGAGAGGCAACCATACATTGCTCTTTCTCCCTCCCTACCCCTCTCTCTAAAAATAAATAAATAAAATCTTTAAAAAAAAAAGATATGAAAACATACTGAATCCATGAATCAAGAACAGGACACAATTTTTAGAAGAACATTCAGAGAGCCCTGGCTGGTGTGGCTCAGTGGATTGAGTGCCAACCTGTGAACCAGGAGGTCACTGGTTCGGTTCCCAGTCAGGGCACATGCCTGGCTTGCAGGCCAGGTCCCTGGTTGGGGGCGTGCAAGAAGCAGCCAATCCACATCAATATTTCTCTCCCTCTCCTTCTCCTTCCCTTCTTTCCAAAAACAAATAATAAAAAAAAGAATATTCAGAGAATAAGAAGAGCTCATAGAAATTAAAAATATGATAGCTGGAATAAAATATTCAGTCCACGGGTTAGAGATAAAGTAGAGAGAATCTCCCAGAGGTAGAAGAAAAAGATAAATAAATGGATAATAAGGGATAAATTTCAGAGGCTCAATACTGTTGTTCTATCATACATCGACTGCGAGTTCCAGATAGAAGAGGGTAAACAGAAGAGAAGAGAATATGAAAGAATATTCTCAGAATTGAAATACATGTGTTTCCAGACTGAAAACAATACCAAGAACCCAGCAAACTAAGTGAAAAATAACTTAAAACAAGGCACACCATAGTAAAACGTCAGGATACTACGGATAAATAGATCCCAAAACTTTCTAAAATGGAAAAAAAAAGTGACATAAGTATGATATAACTAAGGGAAAGCTGAAGAAATACACAAAATTGAAAGTCAATAGTTTGTCTAAAACCTTTAAACTAAGGTATTGCTCAGAACGAGATTCCAACCCCGCGCCGTGCGTATCCCGTCGTCTGTCCCGGGGACTGTCCTGCGCCCGGTAGGGTGTTCAGCAACAGCCCTGGCTTCTATCTACGAGATGCCAATAGCAACCCTTGTCCCCAGTCATCTTAATAAAATGTCTCCACACATTGTCAAATGTCCACTGGGGGCAAAATATCTCCACTGAGTATTGCTGATGTAGAAAAATGGAAGTAATTGGTAGAAAAACAGCTAAGAGAGTTGGAGGTGGTGGACCGTGGAGGCCAGGCGGAGCAATGCCGGCTCTTCCTTGGAGCCTTGTAATACTGCTTTACTTTTTTTTTTTAAACTACAGATATGAGTTTCTTTGCATAAGATAAAATTTGTTTTTTAAAGAAGACAACATCTAAGTGTCTATATTATTACATGTGAAACAGGAATGCTTTCCCAACTTTTTTTGCTAAAATTATTTTTTTTGTAACATAACACTGAATCATGTGAATTTTCTAGTTATCTCAGATGTTTGGATGAGGCCCCAAAGCTGGGAACAAAAGGTATTTATTGCCTCCACATTCTGAGGAAGAATTCTAGACCATCTATGCAAAACTATGAGTGAGAGAAAGAGGCTGCTATTAGAAGCAAAATGAGGATTTGCTAGAGGTGAAAGCCCTATGCATTTCCTCTCCATCCAAAGTCATAGAAGGAAGGAAGCACTGCAAGAGAACCACTCAGTGGCTGGACATGTGTCCCCTGGAGTTTGTGGGAACTGTTGCCTAATTCTTGCAAGGAAAAAAAATCTACAAGTAAAAGGGTGTGAACTACCTATGACAGCAGAGTAAAGAGAGAGCCCTCCAGTGGGTATGGCCTGCACTTCCAAATTTTTGTGGGTTAAGGTGCCAAGCTTTGCCTTTGGGTAACTGGGTGCCCTGAAGGTAACCAAGCTTGGCTCATTTGAGAGGTACCCACCCAAGAAGACAGCCTACAGGATGAGCCTGGATGCGGTGTAAGAACCTGGGACCTGTAAGGGCTGAGGTCAAGGGGAGGGGCTTCACACTGGCCAGGGAAATGGTACCAGGGGAGTTCCCTATTGAAAAGGGGTCCCCAAAGAACCCACAAAATCACCACATTAGAGAAACAGCCAGCATTTGGGCATCAATACCAAATTACAGCTGTGCCAGTCAAGTAAGACTTCCTGCCCTTATCTAAAGTTGGGGAAGAATAAAGCAGAAAAAAATCTACCTCCTGGCAAAGAGGAGATGACAAGGGAAACTCCCAGCCTGGACCCGCTGAGCACAAATGTAGGATTACGCGTAGGTTCAGGGTGGAAGGGCAGGCCAGTTAGGAAGACACACCTGCTTAAGTTAAGACCGTGTTCGCTTTGTCAGAGATAAAGAACCAATAGAAAAATACATGTGAACCTGTTTTCGAATGACCTCCCTGTTTCTTTTTGGTATCAATCCCACAGGTTTAGCCTTCGCAATGCTGGCGGCCGTGCCTCCAGTGTTTGGCCTGTACTCCTCGTTTTACCCCGTCATCATGTATTGTTTCTTTGGAACCTCCAAACACATATCCATAGGTAAAAGCTGATACTTGATATTTTAGTACCTTTCCTTTGTGATTTCGAAGCTTGCAATGTGCCAAAAAAATAGTGTATTTGTTATTAGAACATCTGCTTAATAATAACTTACTGCATACCCAATAAGTGCTTTTAAAAAATACACTCCCCCCAATATTTCTAGAACTAATAGCTTTCTTATCATCTTGACATAATAAAAAAGACAACTTCGTTATGTAAGAAGAGCAGTTGATAAAATCTGTGAAATAAGTGCTTTAGTTCATAAATTTGCTTGCATCTGGTTTTTCTTTCTATTTATTTTATTAGTGGTACTGCAAGTTCCTAAGTACTGTACATGTATTGCATTTGCATGACTTTGGGCTCTGAATTGTACACAGATTCCCTTTTAGTGTATTTAGTATCAGATTTATGTGGATTTTATAAGTGTTGGTGCTGCATGAGGCTGCCACCAGCAAACACAAGCACAATGTTTAAGATGTCCATTCCTAGATAAGAAATTACCCCCAAATTTAGCAGCTTAAAACAAGAATCATTTTATTATGGATCACAGCTCCTGTGGGGCAGGATCTGGGAAGGGTTCATCTGGGCATGCAATGCCCAGGGTCTATGCAATTGAGAGTCAGAAGGGAGGCGGGGCTGGAGCAGCTTCGGGAAGCCCGAATCTCTCTCTCTTGTTCTCTGTCACCCTCCCCTCCTCTTCCCCTTGGTTCCCCTCTCTCCCCTCCAGTCTCCCCTCTCCCTTCTCTCCAAGTGGTCCTAATTGGAACTTTCTTGCACTCAGGGCTCCCGCACAGCTCTCAGGTGGAAGCTGCGTCACCTTTTGTTTCCCAGCCTCAGAAGTTAGCAGCATCACTTCTGCGGCATTCTTTCGGTTACTAGTATGTTTCAAGTCCACCCAGATTCAAGGAGAGGGGATTAAGAATTAGTCTACCTCTTATAGGGAAATGTCAACATTTCAGAAAAGTCTGTGGGATGGAAGATACCATCATAGTTATTTTTGAAGACTACAGTCGGCACACACACTGTTTACATTACGTATGAACCACAAGCAGTGGTTTAATGCTTACAGAGAGCAGTGCAATTTTATTTCAAAGATGAGTTATTGACTTCACCTGTGTTCTCTAGAGGACTGGCAACAATCACATCAGACACACTGAAAATGATTTCCTTGATTAATGCTTCATTATTTCAGGTCCGTTTGCTGTTATTAGCTTGATGATTGGCGGTGTGGCTGTTCGACTAGTACCAGATGATATAGTCATTCCGGGAGGAGTAAATGCTACCAACGGTACAGAAGCAAGAGATGCTTTAAGAGTGAAAGTCGCCATGTCCGTGACCTTACTTGCAGGAATCATTCAGGTAAGACTCACAGATGGGGAAATGGGCTCTCATGTGTTCATTTCAGAAATATCTATTGAGCACTCTCGGCTGGTCTTCATGGTGGATAGAGTCAGCCCCTAAGAACCCACAGCTCAGGGTTCATGGCACCCAGGAACACCAGCCCAACTATATGCCTTACTTGAATGAGTATTCATTAGGAGCTAAAGTACCTATGCATGGGTACTTTAGAGATTCCAAAAGTAAGAAAAGCTTGAAGCAAGATTGGTTAGTAATGGGAATAGGGCTTCTCTTATCTGCTTGGAAAGAACAGGAAATGACATTGACAAAATGTGTCCCCAGTTCTGAGGGACAGAGAAAGAATGAGTGTGCCCAATGCTCTTTGGGACTCCGAGCCATTCCAAACCTTCCATTGTTTTTGTACAACCTATGGTTGATTCGTTAACCTCTGACCTGCTGCAGGTGCAAATTTGTAGTGTTAGAAAGTGTTCCGGAAAGAACTTTAGTATGCTTTCTGTTGGTTTGAACTTCCCGTTCTACCACATGACGTCTTTGTTTCTTTGTCATTTAAAAAAAAAAGTTTTGCCTAGGTGTCTGCAGGTTTGGATTTGTGGCCATCTATCTCACAGAGCCCCTGGTGCGCGGCTTTACCACGGCAGCAGCTGTGCATGTCTTCACCTCCATGTTAAAATACCTATTTGGAGTCAAAACAAAGCGGTACAGTGGGATCTTTTCAGTGGTGTATGTAAGTAAGCAACTTACTGGTACTAGTTTTTCCTCCTTTATTTCCGTCCTTCTCTTCTGTATCTCTTTTACCTTCAAGGCCTGCTTTTCTTTTTCCTAAGACTTGTAATAAAATGGAAAAAGATTCAACTATTCTAAAGCTTTCCTGAAAAGAGCACTACAAAAGGAATTAAACCTTAATTTTTATTATTATTTTATTAATGTGTGATACTGCCTACCTCACAAGGAAATTTTTGTTAGGTCTTTATTTGGACACCTTCACCCTAATTAGCTAAAGGGACAGCTTTTTCTTGAGACAGAATTATGTTCTCTTTGGGAACAAACAAATAATTTAAAGGCATTATGGGAGAAACTATCTCTCTCAAAAACTGCTTACTCATAAAGGCAAAAAAAAGTCAGTAGAAGATTTGACTAACATAATTAACTAGCTTAATCTAATAAAATATATAAGACCCTTGCACCCAACTCAGAGAAAATGTAAATTCTTTGTAAGTACATAGGGAACAGTGGTAATAACTTATATGTAAAACTGATCACAAATTCTAAAAATTTAGTTTTTTTTTCACTGAGAGTAGTATAATTAGCAATCGATAACTAAATGTAGCTGTAAAACTCCCATACATTTAGAAACCAAAATAGCTACTTCTAAGTAACCCATGGATAAGGGAAATTTTGAAATAATTAGAACCAAATGACAGTTAAAGTACTACATATATAACTTCTGAGATGCTGCTGAAGCTATTCTTGGACAGGAAGCTCTATAGCCTTTGTAAGTAGTTATGTGCCAGATACTGTGCCAGGCACAGCGGTGAGTGAGCAGATGTGGCCCTTGCCCTCTTAGAACTGACAAGTCAATGGGAAAACAGATGACAGATCATTAATTGCATAAATATGTAGTTAATTACATATTACATTCAGTGCTGTGAAGAAAAGGCACTGGATAGTATGAAACTTGAATAGGGAAACCTTTAGATTAGGGGTCTAGGAAAGTCGCTTTGAGTCCTTGATGGATTAGAATGGAATCAAACTATAGGAACGTTCCCTAAATAACTAACTTCTTCATGTCCCATAATAGTGGGTAACATGCCTCTTTCTCTGAGATTTCTCTGAATGCCTTGTCACAGAGGAACTAGAACAGACGAGCACCTGAGTCTGCTGTGAGGGTGTATGCTGAGTAATCCAGTTGCATGGCCTGGGCTCAGGGGTGACCTATTTTCCCAGAGTCCGGATGAGTATTGACTGTATTTGGGGTGCTGAGATTGCAACCCTAGGAGTCATTAAATGGCTTTAACTCTCCTGGACATCTTTTCCAACGTCAGCCCCCTCTTGCCTTCAAAGCTCACCTGATTCCTCTTTCATCTGCTAACAGTGATTTCACTCTCTCTCAGCTCTTAAAGGCTTTTCATGTATTTACCTTTGGATTGTTTTGCTGATATCAGCCCCTAATCTTTCCTAATGCTCACTCTTCTGAATTTTATACTACTACATTGACACATTAGCATGTCAAAGAACACTATGAGATTGTTGGATAAGAATTACAACTTGAAAGTTGTATGAATAGGTAAGAATGGCTCCTAACTGGTGGAAGCTACAAAGAGCGAGATTTCAGCCTGAGAACTTTGACTAGCGCTGTCCGGTAGCGGGATGGCTGGTGTGAATTAGTGCAGAACAGCGTCTCTGTCTGCGCAGAGGCTACTGCTTGATGTAAACTCCCAGTGTTCACTGTGTTACAGAGTACAGTTGCTGTGTTGCAGAATGTTAAAAACCTCAACGTGTGTTCCCTAGGCGTCGGGCTGATGGTTTTTGGTTTGCTGTTGGGTGGCAAGGAGTTTAATGAGAGATTTAAAGAGAAATTGCCGGCACCCATTCCTTTAGAGTTCTTTGCGGTAAGTCAACTTTCAGCTATTTCTGTGAGAGATGTAGAAATGGATGAGAGGAACAGGGAATTAGACCTTTTCCTCTCAGTTCTGCCAAGAGAAGGTTAGAATTTGCAAGGGGAGCATTTGCGAATACAATGACAAGAAAGAAAAATCATAGAATGGATGATTCTTAAAATACAAGTAAAAACTATCCATAAATATTTTACTGTGAATTGTCTGTGAGTAATGAGATTAGAGAAGATTTTTATTCCTCAGTATTTTTTATTGTCTAGTTATTTTATATTGAACACATATAACTTTAACAACCTGGAAAAAATTAAGCTGTTTCAATTTTGAAAAGAGCAAAAGACAAAAGTTCCCAAGCTTTCTTGGTTCCTGGCACTCCTAGGCCAAAAGAAATACCTCACAGTTTCATTCAGTGAGTAGTTAGGTTTGAACAACGTAATAAATATTCGTCTAACAACTTAGAAACTGTTTTTTAAAGCATGCACATAAATTGAAATAAAATATATACTTATTACACTGTTAAACAACCACAATTTATTAATGGGCTGTGTGCAGCTGGTGGGCACTTCACAACTCCTCAAACCTTGGAATCAGATGGGCACCACTCCCTCAGTTCCCGTTGACTTTGACTGTGTGGTACCTGCTTTTTACAGCAGCAGCCACTGATGCCCAACTTTTCAAAGTTATAGTGTGATCAACAGGAATGTAGTAGGAACTGATGTGGAAACTGTGAACTGCTTCAACCCAAGGGTCTAACAGATGTCACTGTTTTCCTTGAAAGTTCTATCCCGCAGTATCCTGGTGAGTTCCCTTGGCACCCTGGGGCACCTTGGTGCATAATTTCGGAGCCATAAGGATAAAAAAAAAAGCATAGGTGTCTGACCCAAATTTAGCCAAAAGTTCGAGCCACAAAGCCTAGTGGACAGTATTATAACTCACAAGGAAGCTAGGCCCTTAGATCCTTCTCTGAGCTTCGGTCTGCCTACATCCCAACAGGACAGTTTCAAAACCTGGGCTCTCACTGGGGCTGGGCCCAGAGCTCCTGCTTCCTCTAGGCGAAGAACAAGAGGTTCTCAGCAAAGGAGACAGGCAAGCCCTAAGTGTGAAGTAAATGACGGAGATTGCCCTTCCTGGCATGGTTCCTGGCTCCGTCCATTTTCCATTGTCGCTTCCTGTTTCCCAGGGCAATGGTTCTCCAGAATTTTACCATTGTAATTACAGTAAACCAGAATTTTCACATTTCTTATCTAAGTTCTCCTCAGACCAAGGGAGACAATAAAAAATTTTTTTTAAAAAACATTTTGCAGTTTTGCATTCTATTTCATAATACATTTGTGTTGATAGGAAAGCAGGGTATAAATTACTTACCACTGCATCAAGCTGATGCTCCAGAAACTTAAGCCATATTTATCCTGTCAATTTGAATATTCTGGGCCCCATAAAATACTCCCCCATTTGAGATGCACAGCAAATACAATTAAGGATGACAGACATAATTGCCACCAACAAAAAAGGAAGCACCCAAGCACTTGGTCTCCAGGCTGCACAGTGTGATAAGCTCACCTTGAGCAGGGCTCCCTGCAGCAGCCACCTTGCACGGGGCCTACTCCCTTTCCTGCACAGCCGGAATTCCTTCTCTCCTTCACAGAGCCAGGAACCATTATTCTCTTCTTATAGCTCACTAAGGATTGGACTTTACACACTAACTAAATCTATGTCCTGAAGATCCAGGAAGCCTTATGTCCGGTGCCACGCCTGTGGGATGGGCACTTTCATTTGGACCCTGACCGACGTGAGGGAAGGCAGCCACAGGTGCTCTAACCACACACGGTGCTGCTGTCCGGTGAACAGGGTCGGCAGGAGGATGGTAGACCCAGACGTAGATTTGTAAGGATCCGCTCTCATTGAACCACACTCACAATACATACTTCAGTGACCTTTATTCATGCCAAGTTATCAGAGACGCATTTCATGTCAAAGCTAACTCCTGAAAGGTTTTATGGCCTCTTCTGTTTTCAGGCAAGTAGCCAAACACCTCAGCATGGAACAGACCAAAACAGAGAGAAACAAATTCCAAGGAAACTGTAGAGTACATTTTAATTTTGTGGGGAGAGTCATTAGGAGAACTTAGAATTGTGGGAAGCTAAATATAATTCTTCTTTCCAAAACTTTAAGTTAAAGCGAGAGCATATTTGGCTTGGCTAACAAATTGTTTGAAGCTCATTTTGTGACAGCTGAATTTTCATCTATAAAGGACACTTGGGTTTGTGTGTGTTCTAGGTGGTCATGGGAACTGGCATTTCAGCTGGGTTCAGCTTGCACGAGTCATACAATGTGGACGTCGTTGGGACACTTCCTCTGGGGTAGGAAAATAGTTTTAAGTAACAGTATGACTTGAATAACGGATCTATTATGGTTTCTAACTCCTGCTTTAGTATTCTTGCAATGAAAAAACCTCTTTTTTTCTATATACCACACAGCTGAGGGTTTAGGAGTGGGGTTTGGTGGGTTTTGTTGTTTGTTTTTTAGTGTGTGTGCTTGGGTTGGTTTTTCTTTTATTCTGATAAAAAAAATGACCATTTAATCATTTTTAAGTGTGCATTTCTGTAGTGTTATGTATATTCATAGTATTGAGAAACAGACCTCTGGGACCTTTTCGTCCTGTAAGTCTGGACCTCCAGGCCCATTACACAGTAACTCGCCGTCTCCCTGTCCCCGTCCCTGGCAGCCACCTTTCTACTGTTGTCTCTGCAAGTGTGACGACTAGAACGTACCTCATAGAAGGGGAATCATATAGCATTTGTCTTTTTTGTGACTGACTTAGTTTAGCTTAATGTCCTCAAAGTTCATCCATGTAGTAGCACGTAACAGGATTTTCTTCCCTTTTAAAACTGAATACAAGTAAATGGTATGTATGTTCTAATGTCTGTTTATCCATTCATCATCAGTGGAGAGTTGTGTTGCCTCCACCTCTTACTTACTATGAACATGAGTGTACAAATATCTTTTCAAGACCCTGCTTTCAGTTGTTTTGGATGTACACCCAGAAGGGAGACTGCTGGATCATGTGATGGTCCTATTTTTAACATTGAGGCACCTCCGGACACTGTTTTCCATAGTGGTTGTACCAGCAGTATGTGGTGTTCTGTTTTCTTTTGTTTCCTATTGTTTACATTTGTTGGTTTTTAAAGTCTCTCCTTGGGTGACTAGGAATTAATAGCAAAAAGACCTAAATCTAGCCTGCCACATTCTAGCTGTGTGACTTAGGGCTAGTCACCTATCCCCACAAAGCTTCAGCTTCCTCTCCTGCCAAAAAAGCATGATAATTAACACCTATCTCAAGGGCCATTGAGAGAGCCTCAGGACTAATGTGCGTGCAACAGTGAGTGTAGCAGCTGACTCACGCTACAGTGTTCAAGGTACAGTCATTGAAAGTTCTGTGGCTCGTTATTTCAGCAGTTTTTCTAGTTTCAAATCATATCTTGCTTCTTTGCTTCTTTTTTTTTTCTTTTCTCTAACTCTTTACATTTTTTACTATTCTCTTTATTTGAAGGACAGGAGTGACCGTGAGCCTCTCCTGGTCTCACTCTGTTCCTCTCACACACTCTGCCTGTCTCTGTATCTCTCCGTGTCTCTATCTATCCCTTAAACTATCTCTCTCACCACCCTCTTCTCTTCCCAAAACAACCAAGTCAAACATGTGCCCAGATGTTGTAGACTGACAGAACCTGGCATATTCCATCAGATCTCGCCTCTTCTCTCATCTAAGATTCTTGTGGGAAGCACGGGGAGCAGGAGTTGCTCTTTAAGAAAAAGTTCACCCCCCAGAGCAAGTGTTGACGAAGGAAGCATGCTAGCTACTTCAAAACAACAAATTGCTGTCATGAACATGTTGCTTATGATTCAACTTAAAAGTATAACATGGTATAGTAATGCTTGCTTTTCTGTTTGGACTTGTAATTATCTCAGTTGCTGCTCATAATAACACTACTGACAAATATATACATTATCCCCATTTTACTGAGAAGAAAGTTTATTTATTCTCATTTATTCTGCTTGTGTTTATTGAGTGCCTATTAATGTGCCAGGGGCACAGCAGTTAAAAGCAAAAGCAAACGTATAAGCAAAAAAGCCTTTGTTCTCATGGAGTTCATTCTACTAGGGGAGAGAGACAAGCAAATAGTAAGGAGAGCCATGAAGAAAAGGGCAGCCAGGTAAGAGATAGGAGGGGCTGGGGTTGCTCTTCTTGGTAGAATATCAGAGAAGGCGACATTTGAGAGACATGAATGAGGTTTAGTGACTTGCAGTGAGTCCCAGCCTGGACCCAGAACTCAGTCTTCCGATACTCAGTCGTGCGCACTTTCCATTACCTCACACCTGAGTCACTCACATAATCAGTCCTGTGATAAACATTGGCCTGTGCCTGGATCCTGGAGATAACCTTACTGAATAACTAACCACAAAGAATGTGAATAAATGTGAATGTTTATACTTAGACTTCTTTTTTTTTTTTTTAATTTTATTTATTTTTTAGAGAGAGAAGGGAGGGAGAAAGAGTAATGTATGGTTGCCTCTCACATGGCCCTCACTGGGGACCTGGCCTGCAACCCAGGCATGTGCCCTGACTGGGAATTGAACCAGGACCTTCTGGTTCCCAGCCCGCGCTCAATCCACTGAGCTACACCAACCGGGCCTTAGACTTCTTTTAAAAAATCCACATGCCACCATAATTTCTATCTAATTCTTTCCCTATTGCATTATACCCAAACATGCTTTTCCTCCTAGAAGAGCTAAGTTGGGGTTATTTTTTTTATTTATTTTTTAATTATTTTATTGTTGTTCAATTACAGTTGTCCACATTTACCCTCCCCCCACCCCACCCCAGGCAAACCCACCTCCCTCCCTTGCTTCCCCCCTCCCCCTTGGTTTTGTCCATGTGTCCTTTATAGCAGTTCCTGAATACCCTTGTCCCCCTTCTCCCTTTCCCCCTCCCCTCTGGTTACTGCCAGAATGTTCTAAACTTCAATGTCTCTGGTTCTATTTTGTTTCTCTGGTT